>WMED01002171.1:0-24986 GCA_019650415.1 Pipa parva
CCACTGTATGTATGTATATATATATATATATATACACACACAGTAACTAAATAATTTTCTACAGTTATGTAAACAGGTACAGTAGTTACATTACAGAACACCTGCATATGACAACTTGGTTCTTTGCTAATGTGTAGGTGACATCTTTAATATTTTGTCATTTATTTATTTACTGTCACCATTTTGCTCTATTACCTCCCAAGATCTATGTTGTTCCTGGGGATTGCATCCCCCCCTTATCTAGCAAGGCGTGCCAGATGCTGAGCAAAAGAGCATGTATTATCCTGTTACACAGGGGAACAAAGCCGTCTGCTCCCATTTCTTCAGCGCGCAGCGCAAGTCAGGGCAATTAGCAGCAACTCAGTAACATCTTGATAGACCAGAGAGCTCTCTGAGGAAAGCAGGGGATTGGGCTATGGGCTATGGGCTGCACGTCAGCAAAGGATCAAAGCTTCAAGCAGTGTGAAAGGCTCTTGGGATTTTTTTCCCCCCAAACTCTCATTTTTATTTACTTAGTGTAAATAACAATCATTTTACTTCAAAGAACTGTGTATGTCTTCAGTTGCAAAAATAAATAGATAAGACATTTTTTGTGGCCAATTTAAAAAGGAGAACAAAAAGTATTTTGCTGCTAGGCACTAAAGCATTAACATGGATTTAAATGAAAGGAAAAGAATGCACACTGGAAAACACAACTTTCCTAAATCCACAATTATAGGGGCCACTGTGTTAATGTATGGGCAATAAGAATGATATGGCATGGGCAATAAGAATGATATGGCATGGGCAATAAGAATGATATGGCATGGGCAATAAGAATGATATGGCATGGGCAGTAAGAATGATATGGCATGGGCAGTAAGAATGATATGGCATGGGCAGTAAGTTCTAGAATGCACTGCTGTATACAAAAGCACAAGATTATCCAAGTCTTACAGTGGACACAATGTAAGCTCATTGATTTATGTCTGAATAGGCACAGATAATAAATAAAAGACAAGGGAAAGAATATTTATTCTTAGAAAGTCAAAGGTAATTTTGCTTCAGTTTTTTGGGTGTCAATAATCAAAGGTTGCTAATAATTTAAAAAAGTGAGACCATCAGAACAAGTAAAACTACCTTTAATTTATTATTATGTTGATGAATTACTAATATTTATCTCGTTGATAACCTGAAGTGAATGAAAATGAAACTACTACAATAAAATATACTATTCAACAAGCGAGATGCATATTTCCCACTTCCTACACACATTTCCTTCAACTTGGAAGTTACTCCATTGCTGATGGTGTGACCATTACAATCAGTGCATTAATGACTCTAAGAGCAACTGTTTGTTATGAAATGATATCTCCACATTATCTCTACAGGCAACTACTAACAATGGATATGTGCAAACCAAATGGTCAGCAGCATCAGAAACGAATGTCATAGAATGATTACATGAACACAAATCTAGCAGTGGATTTGGTAAAACGGTAAAAAAGAGCGTCTCT
Organism: Pipa parva; assembly: GCA_019650415.1. Lineage (NCBI taxonomy): Eukaryota > Metazoa > Chordata > Amphibia > Anura > Pipidae > Pipa > Pipa parva. The sequence goes on from WMED01002171.1 coordinate 1,497, forward strand.
CTTTAAGAGGGCCATCAATGCTTATTTATGGGGACCAAACAACCAGTTTTCACAGGTTGGGTTCCCTGCATCCCCTCTTAGTAGCTGGGAAACTCACATTTCTAGTCCTGCAAAGGATGTGATGACCCCATATAACAAGTTCTGTGTTTTCTCAAGCCCCCTGATAAAGGAAGGTGAACGAGGGGGGAGAAATAGGGGGAGGAGAGAGAGGATGGGAGGAGGTAGAAAAGAATTGAAAAAGAGGTGAGAGTTGGAGGGGGCTATGGCTCTCTTTTTTACTGCGTACCCATCATCTAAAACATCCCTAAGCAGAGGATTCTTGAGGGGGGAACAGAACCCTGCAAAAAATGGCGACACTGCTCATTAACTCAACTACAAGGAGACTCAATTAGAATTTTACCTCAACAAAAAGATACAATTTCCACCTCCCCCACAAAACAAAATTTAGATGGACAAATAGATAAAAGGGACACACACATACAAAATCAGTTTAAGGGGGAGTAGGCTTACATGGGGGCAGTGCAATAATTCATTAAATCTGGCTAGAAAGGAGGCTGATTCTTCCAGATTCCCACATACCAAGCGGCTGGCAGTTGCTTCCACAGTGAAGTCTCTTTATCTGCCTTTTCTTGCTTCACTGAGCCAACTCAAGGCTTTTGTTTTTTCCACACATTGCTGCCCTTTTGTTGTACAGCGTCTCCCTCTGCCTCTCTTTGCGTTAAAATAGGGAGAGATCCCCAAAGCTGAATTGAAGCGTAAGGAGGAATGGCCTGTAGGAATCATACCCCTGGACTCACAGTGCATCACAACCCATCACTCTAACAGGCTTAACCATATCACCAGCAGGAAAACCCTTACCCCCTAAGAAGGACACTAAATTTGTTAATATGTTTCAGCCCTTTGAAAATCATTGTATGCACATTTATTATTATATCAGAACTACTAAGGTGTTAAGGTTTTGGGTACAATGCAACATTGTAAGTTGATTACATTTAAAATGCTATGGATCCCAAAACAGAATTAGATTAAATACATTTAAAATTAATTTAGTTTTAAGTAATAATTTAATATTAAATAAATATACGTCACTTTATTGCTAAAAAAATTAGTTTTTAATACATGGAAATTGCCCACACATAAAAAAATAACAAAAACAGAACTGTCTATGATGTAGATAACTACAATTTCTGAAAGAACCACTGAATTTCAAGGAGTTTCAAAAAACGAAGCCATTATTTTTGGCTTTTTTTTTCTCCCAAATATTCTCCATCATTTATAAACAAATCCTCTGGTCTAAATCTCTAGCTTTTGTCCCCAATTCTCCCTATTCGCGCCCCCCCCCCCTTTCTGTTTTATAGTTCTTTATTCCACCAGTGGTCTGAATAATGCCAGCATTTCAATTTGTTTAGCAACTCATGCCATTTACAGGATCATTAGCATGAGAATGTGCTCTGTTACCATTTGCTGACAAAGCAGGAACTCAGCTTGGGCCCCATATAGATAAACACACTTGTAAACAGAAAGAATGGGCACTATTGTCTGTGTCTAGATCCTCTATTCCCTTTCCATTCCCCCCCACCACCTCCACCTCCCCGCTCTTGCCCTCCCCTCAACAAAACCTTTTGCTGCTTTCCTCTTCTGAGCACAATCCTCACTCCCTTTTCCTTAATAGAAACATAATTGCATGAGGCAGGGAGAGAGGGAGGGTGGCTTGGCATGGTATATGAAGAAGTCCAGAATGTCCATGGTGACACTGGATAAATCAAGGATGCCACAATGTGAATTTCTGTCACTACTTCTCTTTTTTGCCCAATCTAAAAAGGGCTCCTTGTCTTCTAGTATGTCTGACTCCCATCATGATAAGTAAGCCGCAGGTTGGTTTTACTGTTTGTTGTAGATTTACTGTACACACCCATACATAATAAATGGGTGGCCAAAGGCAACTGTTGCGTATATTGACACTCTGCAACAAAACGTCTGCATCTGATCTCTGGAGTGGAAATCACAGCAATACACGCCATGCAATGCCACAGCAATACACGCCATGCAATACCACAGCAATACACGCCATGCAATACCACAGCAATACACGCCATGCAATGCCACAGCAATACACACCATGCAATGCCACAGCAATACACACCATGCAATGCCACAGCAATACACACCATGTTTGCATGCAGTCTCCCATTGACTTGTATGGCCATGCATTTTGACAGGTGTAGCCTTAACCCTATACCTGACACCAGTTTTTTTTTAGAGAGTGCCAATGTCAAAGCTTGGATCCCGATAAGGGATCATAACGGCAAATGTGACAATTTCTCACCTGGATTAATGTGGTAACTATTCTCTTTCATTTCTTTGAATTAAAGGCCCACCCACTCTGTCTCAGAACTACTGCTTTAATTCTATGAGAATTATATATTTTCATGATCTGAGACCTTTAGCCCAACAAAATGAAAGCGAAAGTATTTTGAATAAAAATACCATACTTTCTATAAATAAGGCACTTAGATTGTAAGCTCCTTAGGGCAGGGACCTCCAACCTCTTGTGTCAATCGCTACCTAGCACTTAATTTGATGTATCCTTGTAATATTTTACTTGTATTGTTTAATGCACTTTTTCCCTTGTTTGTATTGTACTTGTATCGCTGAATTGTACAGCGCTGCATAAATTTGTGGCGCTTTATAAATAAAATTATACATACATACATACATCAGTTGAAACAGCAGATTAAGGATGCAATATTCCTAAATGATTTTTAGTAATATTATTATTATTACTACATTTTTTATAAAGACTATTATAATTTACCGTATTTATAAAGCTCAAAAGATAAGGTTTAGAACATATATACTTAAACACTTAATCTAAAGGAAAATTAAAGTCTTCTAATAAATCCCATTTGTCCAAGTAATCTACATACCAGCAATACCTTAAACCCACAGTCTTTCTCTTCCAAGCCTCCTACATGATTATTTATGCTTTTGCTCTATGCATTATTTTAAGTACATGAAGGCCTTTATTGCATTTCCACTCTACTCCCTGTTGAGAAATCTGTTGTCCTGGATATTGTTTTCTTATAGAGCATGTGAAAACCAGCACTTACTGTATGCTTCATTGATAGTTACATTTTAATGTACCAGGTGACATTACCCAGACAGTCAAAGAATGAGTGTGATGATGTGTTAGGATTCATTTGCAAACTAATGAGGATGGCAGCCATGAGATATTTATAATTGCAGTTGCCACTACAATCCTAAGGATATTATGCTGCTTCATAATATATCAGTTTAGGTTGACAGACCCTGTACTTTCATATCAGTACATTATGCTTACATGAGTTCTTTAAATGTGATATTTGTCAGCTCCAATATACAATGCAAAATGATATGTTTTGATAATATAGTTATACTTTATAATGGTAATCCATCTGAAAAAACAATTTGAGATTTGTGGTCTACGATTGGCAGTGAACTACTTACGGTAAATATGCAGAGCCACCCTGAAGCTGAGATCCTTCCCAAAAACAGTCCAAGGGTGTGATTATCACACAGGGGAAAAGTTTCTCAATCATCTGTAAGATGGAAAAATAAACCCATAAGCAGCCAAAGAAGTGAATGCAATTTCTACAATTGTGGTCATACCTATAGAGGGAACATTATACGGACCACATACTAACCCTACAAACAACAGAAATAACAAAACTTACATCTTGAATAAATTATTGGCACTCCCTTATCTGTGACACGTTATCTCAAAGGGATTGTATAGCCGCACAAGAGCTACACCATCTTGCATGATCACGTTTCTGCTGAAGAGCATTGTTTCATGCAAGTGCATGGATTGTTTTATCATTGTGGTCAGCAAAAATACAGTATCATAATTCCCATGGTAAATTTGATTTTTTTTTTTTTTTTGTGTTAAATAAACTACAATCACATGTTTCCTTGCAAGGGATTCCCTTAACTCTGTGAGACATATTAAATAACAGACAAAAAAAAGTTACTAAGCTCCTCTGTACATTATGTTCCCTTATAGTTTTTTTTTTCTAGTTTTTCATTCATTCAATTCTTGACACATTACCCCTATAAATGAAGCACAGAAAGAGTGTTCAAACGTTTACAATCGCCCCCTACTGTTCAACTCACCCTTTCAATCATCCCATTCTCAATAATTGGAACTCCAGATTTGTAGCAGATTTTATTCAGATCCCAAGATCTGCAAAATAAATGAGGGAATAAAACATGGATCACACCAATTATATTTCAGCAAGACAGTTACATGTTGTGAAAATGAAATGAAAGCCACCTACAATGCACAAATGGGAAGGACAGGAGAAAACAAGAAACAGCCTCCAATGAAATCTGGTAGAAGGTAAAGAAAACCCAAGTCTAGTCATGTATTAACAAGGTCTGACACCTCACTTGCAATGAGGAGATGAGAGAAGAGAGCAGAAAGAGACAGAATCCTTAGTTTCAAAGAGAGGGCAGCTTATGACAAATAACTTATTTCTCTTAATAACTTGCATTATATCTATAACTATTTTCATAAAATCTCTCTCTGCTTTTTGGCTCCCCATAAGCAAGCGTATCATTTACATTATTCTCCTTCTGACATTTAAGGCACTTCACTCACTTGCTCCTCCCTACATTTTCTCACTTGTATGCCCGTACAGTCCTCGACGTCAACTGTGCTTCTCCCAAATCAACCAGCTCTGCAGGCCATACTCCAATACTGCCCTTTCTCGTCTTGAACCCTTTTCTCTTTCTGCCCCACACATCTGCAAATCTATACCCCTTTATCTTCACCAGGAATATTCCCTTTCCACTTTTAAAACTAAACTGAAATCCTTCCTTATGGAGTATAGCACTATTTATTTATATATATTTTTTATTTTTTCCATAGTTATGCTTATTAAATGTATCAATGTTTCAACACATTGCTATTAGCACTTATTACCCCTCTATCTGTGTTTTAATGTCTTCCTCCAACCTAGATTGTAAGCTCTACGGGGGCAGGGACCTCCAACCACTTGTGTCAACCACAACCTGGCACTTAAAGTGAAGTATCCTTGTGATATTATATTTGTACTGTGCAATGCACTTTTCCCACGCTTGTACTATATTTGTATTGCTGAATTGTACAGCGCTGTGTAAATTTCTGGTGCTTTATAAATAAAAGTAAACATACATACAAAATTACTTTTTTTTTTTATCAACATCAATAAATATCACAAATTTAGTGATTCCATAAACAACTGGCATTCTCTTCACTTACTTTCCATACATAGACACCTGCACCTTGCTAGCGGCAATGGATGCTCTGAGGTGAAGAAGCAAGGCATCATGTGTAAGTATATTTTCTCCTTCCTTTTTGGATGTCTGGATTAGCATTTGTGAAGTGTACACTGATTCTTCCCCCAGCTTTTCCTTAGTGTACCGAAGCTCATGGCTCACTCTGCTTCCAGCTGTAGGCAAAAAGATATTGATAAGGTGGGGAAAACTGAAATGACTGATGGTTATCAATGGAAAAGGTATTGTTGGCTTACAACAATATGACTTGCTCATATAACATAGGCCCAGATATACTAAATTGAGCTTTAAAGTATACAGAAATTTGAAACAAATAATTCACATAGATATCTATTTTGCTATTAAATATTATAAGTTCTTTAGAGAGCAGACCATGCTAATAGATTGGAAAAGCTGTTGTTCTTTCACAGGACAGCAATTCCAACTTATTGGCATGACTACTTATAATGACTGTCTGCAGGAGCTTACAATATGCATTAAAATGAATAAGAAGACACTTCAGGTCTTTACTCTCTGTTGTGGTTTTTTCAATGTTGGGGGATATTAAAAACCTTCCTGATGAAAACTGGGTTAAAAAAATAGATGCCATAACAAGATTTCAGTCTATGGGAATGGCGTTCCTGAGGTATTCACCGTGCCACTTGCGAACTTTGTGAGGAAGAAAGAAAGTTTCTCGTCATTAGTGCTAATTTGAAGCTGCGCGGGTCCATCTGGGCTTCAAAGCCCATTGACAGAGGCTGAGGAATTTCAACTCCCTAATTAACCCAGGGAACAGACATGAAAAGAGAAGGCAGCAGGACTGAAAAGACAAACTTCAAATGGGAAGCTGCTGTAAAGCTGGGGGAGAGAAAGGAGAAGGAGGAGGAATGGGGATGAGAAGTGAAAACTCCACCAAAACAAGGCCATGGTCAGATACAGCTCGAAAAGTAATTTGTTCAGAAAGCCCCTATTTAGACAGTTTGTAACCTGTGCATATTTGTAAGCAGTGTTATAATATCACAAAGAAAATATCCAGGCCCTCTGATATCAAAACTCATTTAGTTGAGTGAGCAGCTATGACTGTTGACAGCTGCTGTGTAGGAAGGCCCTTACGAATTGGCTGCTTGATGATATAATGCGTGAATAAGTGTGTTTGAGAGCTCAACAGAAATTATCAAGAGCCTCTGCATTGCAAGGATACTGCCTATTTAGTGTTAAAGTATTTTCTGCATTCTTTCTGTGGTGTTTCTCATTTTAAAAGGTACTGAGAGCTTTCCGTCTATGTAAAATGGATCAAGAGGAAGAATTGCCTAATTTCAAGAGGCCCAGGCTGTATATCTTCCTCTGTGTTGTCTTCTTTTGCCCATCTGGACCACCCAAATTGGTGGCTCATCTCTCATCTGGCCACCATGTGATCCAGCCTGGTGTTATACTCATTCTCATTTGTAGCAGACACAAACTCCCACGCAAGCCCATCCATGCAAAAGGAACATAATGCACTTTGGGAGATTGAAGAGTTTTAATTGTCCAAAACTGCAGATCTGAAAGGTCTATAAAGTCAATAACTTAAGGAATGTCCAATGAAATATAAAGGAAAAAACATTTTAAGCTATTTATTGGTTGAGTTTAGGAATGGATACAAATTTTTACAAATTTAAAACAATATTAATGTTTTAATTTCTCCTAACTCTGCCGTCCTAGCATACACTCCTATTTTCCCAAATATCAGTTTGGACAGTCTCCTACACTGTATTTTTAGAGCTTCACTACCAAGGGAGTTATTCACTAAGGTGTGAATTCGACTGTCGAGTTTTCAAACAGCAGATTCCCATAGCAAATCCATGACTGCAGCAATTTTCCCATTGTAAAGCCATAACCGTGACAATTTTTAAAGTTGCTACTGCGACAATATTCTCATTCTAAAGACGCGACTGCGACAGTACCAGTCTATTGCGACTGTCTTTAGCTGGCGAATTCACACCTATACACAACAATTTGGACTTTAACCCCCAAATGTCTAGTAATTTTAACAAGCTATACATAAAATAATTGTATTCCTCTTCCTAATGCAACAGACTGCTCCCTATATAAAGCTTTCCACCTACCTTGCATTAAACACAGGACATTTTCACTGTCACTGAGATAAATAACTAAATAATAACCTACGGTATGATGTATGACAACATTTGGAAAATGGCTAAAATATAAAAGCAAAAAAACAAAACAAAAACTCACAGACTGGTAAACTCTTTTTACCAGCTGTTATTAGCAATGGTTCTTTAAAAAAAAAAAGTAGAAGCAAGTAAACAGATGGTCAAACTGGCTTAAGGAAAGGCTATACTTCCTATTACAGTTGTTATATGCACTTCTGTTTTAAAAGAACAAACATGTTTGGATAAAAAATAAACTTTTAAGTTTAGCAAGAAATTGTGGAAGAGCCAGCCTCACTACCCCGGAGTACTTAAGCATTTGTCAGGATATCCGATTACATTATTTGACATCTCAATATTTATTTTGGGTGGTAGAAAAGCCACAAACATCTCAGTAATCTATTGATCTCCAAAAAGTATAAAACCATGGACCACCTACTTTTGGGGACCACTCAGCCTCATTTAAGCACAAGCATGCATACTGGAAATATTATACTTATCCTTCCATTACATAGCTAGCATCTTATTACCCAGAACCCTCACTTAACCACTAACAACTATATGAAGCAGTAACAAGATGTGTATCATTGCACAATTTCATGAATGCAAATCCACAGTTGTTTCAGGGCTGTTTTTAAATCAGTCACCGTGTGTATCTACCCATATCCACTGTATAGCTCAACCTGGTTGACTGCAGCCTTGGAATTGCTGTCATTTCCTGAGCTAGGAATCAGCCCCCCACAAAAACAAAACACGTGTGTTCATTGCATATTATGCTAAGAGTGTGTTTAACCTTATATCACATTACCTGGCCAAAGCATTTCAAAAAGAGTTGGCTTGACAGTTACATGGGTGATCACTACTGCTTTATTACCAACTCTTACTATCTGGGGACTGTAGTTCATCGATCAACATTACAAACAGAAGAATATTGTGTCGCCGACTATCCCCCTGAACCTCTGCTTAGACTAGAGCTCACTGCTGCATTAAATCTGTCAATCCCCAGCTCTGCTAAAAACAAACACAGGCATTCCAGTGTCTGAGGGTTTTTACAGGAGGAGGCCATAGTTAGAAGGGGTTAAAGCATTTTGCGATTCTCCTTGCACCCAGTCAAGTTTAAACAGGAAATATTCCCACCCTATGGTTAACTTTTCCTTCAGCAGCAGATGTGATAACAACTACTTAACAGCAGCCCCACACACACTTTCCACAGACCTTAGACTTAGAGCCTCTGCCAGAGCACACACACCTTCTTGGCAGCATATGTTAAAATAAAAAAGTAGCATACCAGTCAGGGTAGCAGTCTATCCCAGGGCACCCATCCAAGCACAAAGCCACAAAGGATTGACCCACCCTTGTTCGGTAACATTTAACCACACATACAGTTACACATAAACAGTGGGAGTTACAGGGAGATTGACTTGAGCTGCAGTTTGATGTTTATAAAATCAAATCTCCAATATTCAGCTCTTAGTAAACCGCTGCTCGCTCCGCTCAGTAACTGAGCCACAATATTGATAGTTTTATTAAACACTCCATTTACTTGTGGTCACATGAATGGCAGTCTCTTTCCTTTCCTAAAGTACCAAGTCAATCAGTGTGAGCAATAAAGTGCTAACTATTCACTAAACCTAGAAATGTAAAGGTCAGATGTAACTTTCATCATCTGCTTCAGCCATGTTAGATAAATCTTACAGACAACAATATTTCTACATTGTCAAAGGATTCTGGGTAGACTTACTCAAACAAGAGCCCCTTAAACTCAGCAAAATCATTTCAGGAAAGGATAAATATCAGTATATACAAAAACCTACCAAACTGTAGATGTTTTATTGGATGTAAAGTCTATATGTTGTTTTCTAAAATATCAATTATTTTATTACCATACTTATTGTTATATGTACTTACAGTATTTCATCAGACTACACTGTTATAACAAAATTAATTGAGCTTTCGGACAGAAAATGAGTTACTGATTGAGAGAACTAAGCTGCATTCCAGTTAGTGACTCATTTTTTGCTAGACTGACAGCATAACAGATTTAGTTCCATGAGAAAAAATGTTAATGGCTGCCACTACAAGGAAGAAAAACAAACTGAAATTAATACAACAGCTGCATCCTGCATGCTCAACATCTATGTAAAAGAAATGAATAAGAGACACCTAGCCAACCTATTTCTGTAAATTAGTAATACAAATAATTCATGTAGTCTTCTGTTTACAACAATAAAGAAAAAAGTTGGGTCACATCTTATATTTTCATTAGACAGGTCTACATTCCGAGTTAATGTCAGATTGAGAGGTGTCTTGTAGGTGGAATCTTCCTCATTCTCTTTAGGGATTTCTTACACTGGTGACCATTGTAGTTGCTACTCAGTAGTAGGTCATCTCTGCAGCTGCTTCCAAACTACAATCCAATTTCTGCTTGGACAATGTTACTGCAATTTTCAATATAAGAAATGTGGGTAGTGTGATCATGGATTGCAGAAAAGTGGCAATAAAACTGCAATAAAATTGCAGGTCAAAACACGTGTTCAGTTTTACTGCAGTTTCTTTCAGCACTTAGAACTACACTAACTAGAAAAAAAACTATCTGGATTGCTATGGTAGTTATTCCTAGTATGCAATACTTTAAATGTCATCTAAGAAACCGAATTCCTGATTTTTATGGGGTTGTGTGTGTCTCTTTCTCTCTATTGGTTGCAACCAAAATGGACTTTCTGGGGCACTTCATGACTTTGTATTATCTTCTTTTAGAAGTATGGATTTGGAAATACAGCCATTTCACACCAGATATTTTTTTCTTTTCTGATGTAACAGATCCTTTAAAAAAAAAAAACAGACCAGTCAGTCTTAATTTTAAGTAAAGGCACCAATGTGCAGCAGGCAGTAGCTTCACCTGCCACTTGAACGCTCAATCACAGCAAAAAGTACTTCAATCAAAACTTATTTAATACTAAAACACTTTATACTCCAACCAGTTGCATTGTGCTTTATACATTATTCCTGCAAACCATAAAAATTCAGGGGATTGTTGGCTAAAGTGAGAACTCTCAAACAGCGGATTCCCATAGCAAATCCACAACTGCGACAATTTTAAATTTGCGAACATGACAATATTCCCATAGTAAAGTTGCAGTTGCGACAATATTCCCATAATGAAGTAGTGACTGCGATAGTAGCTGTCTATTGCAACCGTCTTTAGCTGGCGAATTCACACTTTTACACAACAATTCGGACTTTAGCCAATAACCCCAGCACTTTTAAAATATGTCTATATAAGTAAGAAAATTGTCTACTCTCACTTTTTACTAAGACACCTCAAAGTAAGATTCAAATCATTAGGTTCAACCATTATACCTTATTCTATCTGCCACTCCCTGTCGATTTCCTACCACACACTTACTGTTTGAGAGCTAGAACAGAATTTGTTAACGTAGCAGCATATGAACCTTGGGTATGAAGAAAGCATACAGGCAGAACATGCTTATATTTCCAGATGCTACCATATTTAAAAATCCAGTTTAATCCAAATAATTATTCACACTGATTGTAACTCAAGAGGTTTTTTTTTTTTAGACCCATGTAACACTTAAAGCAGCAGTTTTATCAAGCCACTGGTTGCCTAAGTACACTATAAATCTTATGATTTATTTTGCTTTGTTTGGCAACAAATTCTCACCTCTCATTGTTTTCTAATTCACAAACTCATATTGAGCCAACCATTCTATTGACCCATCAAAGCTTTGTGTAAATGATTTCAGGATTACAACTGGTTTCCAAATTTGACTTTTTTCAAAAGTGGGATTTTAAAATAAGTAAGAAAGCAAGGCAGGAGGTAGGCCAATTTACATCACAAATTTTTAAAAGTGACCATGTTCCTAAATATCTTTTTGAACATATGCATTTGAACAATTATCCCAGATTCTCAACTGCCATTTCATACAACGGCAACATAATAAATCAGCACTACATGTTAATGGGATTTACAGTGATACCTCGGTTCTCGAACGCCTTGACTTTCGACCAAATCGGTATTCGACCAGGAAATTCGAGAAAATTTTGTCTTGGAATCCGAACAAATATTTGGAACTCGAACAGCCGAATGGCATTTTCAGCATCAATACAAGTCAATCTGCAATACAAGTCAATCTGTTTTGGTTCTCGACCAAATTTGGTTCTCAACCGCACTTCCAGAACGAATTATGTTCGAGAACCGAGGTATCACTGTAAGTGGAAAGAAAGACTAGTTCCAGAGTCAAAAGCTGGAAAATGTTGCTAAAATCCTGACATTTTAGGAAAAAGTATATCCATAGTAAGAAGGTATTGCATAAAAAAAAAGCCCATAACAGTTGATGGACTACAAATCCCAGAACTCCAACAGCTCCACAGCAGTTGCACTGGCAAAACAGCTGTAGCGCAGCAAGCTGGATAAACCAGAAACTGCTCCACAACATAGTTCTGTATGCCTCTTCCAGCAACATTTTATATGTCCTACTTCTGCCCAAACAAAAGTCATGAAGTTGATTTTATGAAAATACCCAATGTTGAAAAATTATATTTGATAATAAAGATTGTTTTTTTACCATAGAAATCCTACAAATACATAGTTAGAAAACACTTGGCTATAATATTCTCTCTAAGAGCCAGCTCCCAGCATCCTCTGCCAATCAGTCAAGAAAGCTGTAGCTAAGCAAGAGTTGGGAAACCACAAGTTGGCGATTAACCCTACTAATATATAACTGTGCAGTTTTCTTTCAGTTCTTTTTGGGAGGAAATTCTAGAGTTGGGAGATCTGAGGAGACGCACAACTTTGGAGACTATTGGCAACAACTGATCCCAGACCAATAGTTTAACCACAAACTCGAAACTTTTTCCCACACCCCATATAAATGCTGCAACAGCACTCAAGTTCCAGCCAAGCACTCCAGAACCATAAATACCAAGAGCAGATGCTCAATCCTCCCCAAGCCTCAAAAGGACTTTACCCACTCAGACTGGGGCTTTTGTCTGAACCCATGAATGTCCTACTAGATTTTTCCAGCACCAACAGAAGAAAAAGCAATGGAGGGAAAGAGGAAAAAAAAAAAGTCATCCCACACAAATATTTGTACATTTTTTAAAATCCTTTGCAAATTGAAAACCCCCACAATACTGTTATTTAATATGAAAAAACTTTTGAGATTTTAAAGTACCGGTATACACATTCATATAATCTACTCTGTCAGAACTAACAGTTAATATATAGTAAGGAGTTGGATAATTTTACATTTTTCATTAAAATAAACACCTTTAAAATGAAATTATTTTTTAGGACCTCAGTCTTTAATCCAGTAATAGTATTAGAGAAATGCAATCTCATTAACTATTGTTGTTAACAAAGAGAACTGCCCATTTCAGGTATAAGCTGGAATTTCTTGTGATACACGTCATACCTAGAAAGGGCCACTCAACAGAAGTCTTCGTCAAAGGCAATTAAACAATTTATTTGCCAATCTTACTGCTTTGCACAGAAAGCAGGAATTTACACTCTTATGGGGCAATGTCAGTGGTGAGGTCTTCAGCTTGGTCTTCAACTTAATGTAATTTACTCATTAGAATTTGATTTAGGGAACCACGGGAGTCTATTTAGACATCCCAGAGGTAATTATAGTGAAGCCTTCAACTACTACAGGCCCTGTAGAAAAACAGAGCTGGTCACCATTCCATATTAGTTAGTCACACAACAATGATTGACTTTTCTGTCACCTTAAATAATTGATCCTATTAAAAGATGCAATTGCACAGATCTTTCAACATCACACAACCAGGCTAAATATAATCTGTAATCAAAGATTTTAAATCTCCTCCACTCAAAATAAAATGAATGCAGTTTATTTAATAATAAAGAATAATCTGAAGAATTATTGCTCACTTATTGAGATATATTTGTAACTAAACACATAAGTAATACTAATTAAAAGAAAGACATAATTCCACATTTCTTTTTTTTTATTTTAGGACACATTTTGGGTTAAATACAGCTTAGGTAAAAAGAAACCTATCTTTAAATAATTTGCCATTAGAACAGGTTACCATCGCCTTACACTTTTAAAAGTTGTCACTCTGTACAGATGTTTAAACTTCGCCTAGCCATAATCTAGAATCTGTTCTGAATTTCAAAATCTAAATCCCTGGAAATGAAATCTTACATATTCCAGATTCTCATTAAAATATGAACGTACATTGGCAGGAGGATTAGATGCACATGCTCCTAAGCATATCATTCGCAGTTAGAAATGATGGGATATCTTTAGACGCTTGTCTACAAAAGCAGAGGAAAAAGATGCGCTTGGACCTTAATGCTGCCTGAATGCCTGCACTGAACTACAAATATAGGAAAAATACAGGGTTAAAATCTCAATTTTCAATCCAGGCTTCAACAAATAATTCATGTATTATCAAATAACACCAACACTAAGTTATGTTAGAGTGTTGAAATACATATTTTATACATATACTGTATGTCTGTGTGTGTCTGTGTGTGTGTATATATATATATATATATATATATATATATATATACACACACACACACACACACACACACACATATATGTATGTGTGTGTATGTGTCTATGTTTAACAGCCTCCCATCCCCCTCTTTTTACAGGACACAGCTGCTTACCATCCCTGCAGTTCCACCAAGAACCCCTTTGTGGCCCTCCTATTAGGTCCTAGACCACCCACTACCTATGGTGACCACCCAAGAACCCAGCACTCCCCTCTCACCCCTCCTCCTCCTTTTCCTGCTTACAGAAAGGGACCTATAAGCAGCTACATCCAGCAACCCTTGGTTTGTTTTCTCTGCCTCTGTATATGGTATGTTTTCTTCAGCTAAATTTCATGCTTTGACCTCTCTACCTCTTAAAAGCATGGCTCTCTCACATATCTTCCCACACCATATGAACTAGGCATTTTATCATTTACTTGATTGGTAGCAGTGTATATAAAATAAATAAGCAAATGCAATAGAACCTTATAAAAAAAAAACATTCTCTTTATATTTGTACCGAGGATAAGGAAACAAAGAATAAATGTGCAGCATTTGCCCTGGGGGAAATCACCTCTTTAACCTTTGTAGCACCTAATACTGTTATACTCTAAAATCTTCAGAGAAAATAAAATACAGTTAAGCATGGGGACAGTAACAAAGATTTTACAAAACAAAAAGTCATTTATAGAAGTATACTATGTATGTCACAACTTTAAAGTAGCAAATAATGAAAATACCCTGTACTTTTGAATAGACAGTACGCGTACAGTTCTGAATGATTTCTTAACTATTTTTTCTGTTTTTTTTTTTTGTTTTTTTTTTGTTTTTTTTAACTATCTTTGGATTCTTGACTCAGTCAAGATTTTATAAGATGTATATATTAACTGCAATTTAGACTGATGGCACACCAGGTAGTTTTGCAGCTGGGTATTTTTTTTATACCCCTGGAAATCTGCTTTGGCCAATTGTTTGGGAGGTATCACGACTCTACTAATGCAGTTCTACTGGAAACTGAAGGAGGCGGTCTGCCGCCACATAAAACCCGTAGGTGGCAGCACCAGCTGGTGTGCTGTCAGCCTTAATTAAAGACAACAGTACTGAAACTGATTGAGAAGGTGGTGGTTTATCCAAAAGATCAAAGATATCTCCAATCAGCAAAAACATAAGCAAAAACAAAGTAAACACAAAATCAGGACTCCATCTTCAAAGATAAGAGTTTCACAAGTATTAAAGACAACTAACTGCAGAGTCAAATCAAATAGGAATTTTCCATTTTTTGGTGCTACTGATCAGTTTAACCTTTTTGTAAAAACAGAGCTTTCATCTGAAGGGAAGTAATAAAATGTTTTCTCAAATGCCTGGCTGTATACAATATAAACATCACCATGGGTATTCAGTCCACCATCACAGATACATTCAATTTAAACCAGAACAATTGGCATCTATGCTTTCATAGATGAGGTTGAGAAGCAGCAGTGACATTTCATTTTCGCAAGTCTGTATAGGCAAGTGTTTTGCAATAGTTTTCATGGATGCCTGCATTACTGTGTGGTTTCAAAGGTGGAAAATGCCTGATATTTAAGGCTTGAAAGTTCACTCGCTTTCCAATAAAGTTAATACTTTTAGTAAAGAAGCCATCAGTTCTGCCTGCCAAGGTCTTCTTCCCTTACACGTGGGATAAATGTCTGTACACACAACTCTGTACTTTGGATATCATTCTGCATATATTTACTGCACTATGACACAGTAATCTGAACATACAACTGACACTCTGTGTGCAGCTTATAACACGCTCTCTGTTATACTGCTCTAAACCATAACACAAGCACTCCTGTATGAAACATTTAATGGTTTTCTCTATCACGTACACAAAGTTATAAGGAGATCTCCTTATAACAGGTCATGTTTTTTTCCAGTAATTTCTAAGCCTAATAGGAGATGCACTTGAAGCTGGCACAATTTTCCAATAAAGGTTCTCCTACCACCCAAACTTTTTGTATGTGGTCTCCTGATCACACTTTTTCATTTAATTAATTAACATTTTAATAGGTTCCATGGAAAAACATAGGGGTTTGTATCTACAGCCCCTGCTTCAGCTGCTGAACTTCACCTATCAGAATCATCTGACAAATGAGTGTCATAGTTGTAAAATTGTTTGAGGGGCTAATATTACAAGTTTAATTAGACTACAAACTCAAAAAGAACCCCAGAACACTATCCTCCTACCTTTTTAAAATGTACATTTTGTACTTGCCTATTTTCTGTTTGTTTTATACCTATCCCACAAATCATAACAAAGTTCACCACATTAATAGTCCAAACATAAATAATTGTTACACAGTTTTAATATTTTATGCGCTAACAGAATAATGATCCTGCAGTTTTCAAGAGAACAATAAATGATAAGAAACACATTATGATAAGCTTGCAGACTTTTGACTTTCTAGCTTTTGCAAAACTACAATCTTGGGATGCTGTGACTTTGTAGTTCAGCAGCTGCTGGAGATACAAAGGATGAAAATCATCATTCTGAAGAATGACACTGCATGACACGTCAACATCTGCACTCTTACCTTCCACCCACAGTCTTTCGATGTCAGTTTCGATGGAAGCCACGCGAAGGCCCACAGCCAAAGCTCCAAACACCAGCAATCCAATAAACAAGACTTTTCCGCAGTGTCTCTGAATAGAGCAGCCCAGGGAGAAGAGCAAGGCTTGAAACTGAGCTCGCAGCCAAAGAGGGGCCTTTTGGCCTACGGCCTTTCCCTA
The DNA here is from genome assembly GCA_019650415.1 of Pipa parva. Taxonomy (NCBI): domain Eukaryota; kingdom Metazoa; phylum Chordata; class Amphibia; order Anura; family Pipidae; genus Pipa; species Pipa parva. The sequence continues at coordinate 18,246 of WMED01002171.1, forward strand.
TAAACAGAAAAACTTTTCATAAACTAGGTACCATTGGTAACATGAATTTACCATGATTTGACAAGTATACCACCCATCTGTTACATCTTAACATAATGCAGTTTACTATTTATATTGATAGACTGGAATCTGTGGATGTTTGACTATGGTCCTTCATATGAACAAATGACAAGATTCTAGGTCTGTCCCACCAGAACTGCAAGTACAGTAAAGGATTGGTGTGCCTATATTCAAGGTGGGTAGATTTTAATCCACCCTATATGCAATTACTCATTGATCTCAGATACCTATGCTTCAAAGTAAAGCTGAAGCAGAAAATTGGCCAAGGATTGGGACTAAGACTCCTACAAGCAGGTTGTGCCAGCGGGAGATTACTCACAGATGTTTCTGTACGGGAGCTTTCTAGGCCATGTGTCATCCAATGACCACTAATTCTTTGCAGGTTGCTGGAGGTTTTATGGGACAGCTCTTTACTGATGTTGTACATGAGCTTTCAAAGCCATAAAAGTTTCCTCTTATGATGTGTAAACCCAGACTTTAAATATTAGGTCAGACAACTTATTAGGGACTGTACAGCCCACCCTCACTTATATTGTTCTATAAAGAATTTTCAGAAGTTTATGCTTACTACAGGTTTAAGTCATTTAACTGATTGAGTACAGGCAGAAAAGAAAAGGGGCTGTAGGATTAGGCTGTTTGAGAGAAGTAACAGACAAAAAAAACAAAACAAATATACCATGATATTAAAATGAAACAACGCTCAGTTTGTTAAAATGCAAAAGAAGGAAGAAAATTTGACCCAAATTTTTGTGGCCATGGACACAGCCTGCCAGTCCCCTGTGGCTGGAAAACTGAATGTTTGCCAAGCACAAAGGAACCAAAAGGGTAGCTGGCATTCTGCAACTCAGGAAGGATTTTTACTAACCAGGTGGCCCTGCCTGTATCATACCCACATTATTTCCTGCCTCTGCTTACTAAAAGGATTGATGTGTGGGCCTCCCCTAGTGCCCATGAGATATAAAAGCCAAAACCGACAAATGACGACTAGACCCCCCAGTCAACAGGCACTGTCTAAAGAAGGGTGGCCTTGTGATACTCCCCTGCACCACCTACTGCAGCAGTCAGATTTTACAGGAAGAATCTAACTAAGCTGTTTAAAACTATGTAGGATTCTAGAAGGGGAAGGTGTGTTTGTCACAACCCATGGATGCTAGTTTCTATCAAGACATCACAACTTAGAACTTTACCTGTAACAGTCTTTGTTATATCAGGGGAAAACTACCTACACATTGTGACATTACTGACTAAACCAAGGATAAATAATATCCACACACATTAATATCATTCACCGACCAATGTTAATTATTTTATCATTTAGTTATAAAACCTATTGCAATGTCTGGAGACTATTTTAAATGATGATTATGAATTCAATTTTACACTTATAACACAACTGCACGATAGCCATCACAGACAGAAATCCAACTTTATTATGATTCACGATTTCTCTGAATTCATAGAAAAATTTCAACTACCAAGATGCACACAACAATTCCTTACAGGTGAGCTACAAAGCAAATGACAGAATTAACAAGACAGTGTCGAAAAGACAATTAACTAACACAAACAACAAAAACATACCCTTTGGACATGAGAAATATTCTTGCATATTAATATCAACTGATTTATCACCGACTAATCGTTTTACTGTGAATACAGCAGAGTCGATTCATTATGTTAAAGGTAAATGCACCAGTAGCTGATCAGCTGTCTTGCAACTTTTAATCATTTGCTTCTGTTGCACTTTGCAACTTTTTTGTGTTCAAACCAACCTACTGTCACTAGTATAGATCTAGGCTTTATACTGCTTATTGATTAGTCTGCTGTACTAATGTGCAGGTAGAGCCTTGTCAGGAGCACTCTGAGCTGGTATTTATACTAACAGATGCCCCCCTGTGCACTTAGTGTTAAAGATAGAATTGACTTGCTGGGAAGCATTAGGCTACATGTTAGAAAGCCATGCTCCCTCCAGACTCCCTCCATGCTCCCTCCATCCCTCCATGCTGGGGATTTAAACTGACACTTCCAGACAGTGCATTGAAGGACACCGAGCCCAACCCACGTTTGTATGTACAGTATACACAGCCATGTACTTACCTTAGCGATCTGTTTAAGTGCAAATGCAGCATGGCAGTAGCTGGGTCTCCGCAGCAGGTCAGTGCTGGGAGCCGTGTGAGAATTTTTGTAACCCGGAGGGAGATCAGCAAAGCCCCTCTCCCCCGCCACGGGGGGAACAGAGGCCATTGGTATCCTATAGCTAACAGGGGAGGTGATGCACAAGGGGCAGAGAGCACAAGGGTGTCCCTTACTCAGGGTAACTAGAGAATGCACAGGCGGGTAAATAACCCCAAATAATCCATGCAGGAGATCAGCAGCATCCGCTGGGGAGAGGTACAAGGCGAAAGGGCGCTGCGGTGAGCAAGGCAGTTTCCATCTAGGTGGGCAAATCCTTAGATCCTGCGGTCCTCTTCATGCTATCCACAACTGAGATAGATCGTGGCTGAATGGAAAATAAATCGCTAAAGAAAAATATACGGCAAGTCCCAGGGTGATCAGCAGACAAGCAATCCCAGGGTTTCTCAGTGATAGCACAGCACAGCCTTGGTGATAGCTCAGCCCTGGTGATAGCACAGCTCAGCCCTGGTGATAGCTCAGCCCTGGTGATAGCACAGCTCAGCCCTGGTGATAGCTCAGCTCAGCCCTGGTGATAGCACAGCTCAGCCCTGTGTGAGCATGTGTTCCTGTCCCTAAGCATCTGTACTAAAGGCTACTCTTTACAGCCCTTGAAAAGAGAGAAAGGGAAGGACAGGGAGGGGGGGCTGGATGGAAATGTGCTGTGATTCCCATTGGCTAAGGAAGAGGCAAATTACTCTGCAAACAGCTCCTATTATTAGCTGCTAAGCAACAGCTCACCAAAGTGAGGAGGGAGAGGGAGACCACCCAGGCTGCTCTCCCTCTCTCTCAAATCAATGAGGGGATTGGAGGGGGGGGCTTAACAGAGAAGCCGCACAACTTTTACAGGAATTCTGCTCCACAGACCTCCAAATGCTACAAATTTCTTACCACCCTGCTCTGTCCAAACAGCCCCCACCCCAGCCCTTGCACATACCCCTCACCTCTTATTTAGCAGAGCAATGTGACAGACTGCACAGACAGCTGCAAAGTAGGCCTTTGTAAGACTGGACAAAAACACACAAACCCCTACATGAGCATTCTTGGGGAAGGCAGAAGCATTAAGGGTACCCCCCCAATTATGTTTTTATATTTATGTTCACTGTTGTCAGCAGAACTTATCCTGAAATCCTATTACAAGAAATGGGAAAGGCTTACAAAGCCACTAAAACCATGTCCTGTTCCCTGTTTTAAAACATTGTAGAAAGCAGAACTATATTTTAAACTGTTTATCGGAAGAACTGAAAAGTTTGTTGTTCTTTAACTTGGAGAAACCCAGAATATTACTGGGCTAAACCTTTTCTTTTTTTTTTTCAGACATCTGTTTATAGAACAAGATTGCAAAATTGAAATGGATTATTTATGTTAGAGATGTGTGTATTTCTGTAAAAGCTGGGCCCCTCTCACCCTCCCGTGCTTTCCCACCCACTAAATGCTTCATTTCACACACATCAAATCCATGCACAAACAATGTGTCAGAAAGTACAATTTCCAACTTCTCTATTTTCCCCCAGCTTGCAGCAATTTACCAAACGAATGATTGATTTATTTAATCTCTGCATATCACTCTCATGGCAAGGCCTGACTCTTATTTTTTGGCCACTTCTTGTTAATACCATGTAACAATATTTGAGAGTATTGTTGCAGGATGAGCTACAGTTATTGCAGTAGCATACACTACATATAAATTCTTTTCTGAAATAGGAGCAATTGAGGTTATTAAAATGATAGATGCCTGCCACTGCTGGCACTGCAATACATATTTCACACCATCCCAGCCAAGACTGATGCCAGTTGAGAATCCACTTTTAGATGCCATTAGTGCATGTTGTCAAATTAATAATTTGTTGATCGTTCACAGTAGGCCTTGTGGTTCGCTGGCAATTCTGGTAGGACAAAAACTGCATGCAACAAAAGTCTGGATCATCACAGAGTAGCATTGCATGTCTGTATATCACTTTCATGTGCACTAACCATACATGACCTTATATTAAAAACTGAACATAAAGCTGCAGATGACTACATAAGACTAGGGGCCTTATTGACTAAAGGTTGAATAGTTGTGTAAAGCTCTGAATTTGCATCTATTCGCCACATCCCCAGGGCTCTGCATTCTACTTATATCAGACTAACTAAACAACACAATGCATCAACAGTGACCTCCGCTGTCTGCTTGTTCGACAAGACTAATTTCTGCTTAGTCAATAATGAGAAATGAATTTGCAAATATTTTGAAGGTGTGTCTTGGATTGTAGCAAAGTGAATTTGACAGGTGTGTTCACCCTTTAGTCAAACGCAACTACATAGAATAGGAGATGTGACTCTTGATGCAACTGATCACATTGGTGAAAAATTGTGGTATGCTACAACTCTTTCCCATATACACCATGGACATTGTCAGTGGATCTCTACAGTTGATACAGTAATGCACTGAAAAACATTTGTGTGACTAACCATGACTAATGAGCCCAGTGCAAATGGTCAAATTGGAAACACAGCCAATTTACATGATTATGGACAATATTATATAACTAATGCTATCCATCCTGTGGCCTTCCAACTATTAAATTCTTCTTCCATCATCTTATCTTCAGGAGTTCAGGAGCTGTAAGACTGTAGGCTGGGTATCTCTAAAACAGAGACCATTTAAATGGGATTAGCAATATATGACCTCCATGTAAAATGTGTAGCTTTAAGCAATGAATGCTAGGATACAGCGGCTATACATCTGACTTTCCTGAAGATATGCTCAAACTATAAAGTAAAACTGGATCTTACTAAATACTAGTTTTAGGGCAGTAGCACACTGTGTGTTTTGATAGTATCTTTCATAGCATCAAAATGCATTACAGAAGGCTGCACAGACTTACATGTTAACCAAGAGTGGCCAAGTAAACAAACCTGCAGCAAGTACTTTTTTTTAACAGAAAACTGCCTGCTTGTGTATTTTCACGTGATTATCCAGTATTTATAAGTTGTCTATGGGGCCAAGTTTTGTGTATTTTGAGACTATAGAAAAGAGTGGTAGCAAATCACAGCACCAAAATGCATAGCGTACCATTACCCTTAGAGTATCTGTAAAGCAATATTACTGTTTGTTGTGTTCTCTTTTTGATGAATAGCACCCATTCTATTTTAATCTCACTAGGAACCACTAAGCTCAGGTAGTTCCAAAGTACAAAAACTAACCAGATCAATACAGATGATTTCTTCACCAGATAAATAACTGCGGCTATTCCTGTAGCCTCATTTGCTAAAAAAAACAAAAAAACATATTGAACAATATGGTTCAAATATCATTAATGTAAAAAATGGATGGAAACTTTTTACCATAATTTGTCAGTTTATGCCAATGTATTATTTACTTTATGTAGGATTTTGTAGCCGTTTCGTCAATTTCTTCATTTTTATGAAAAATCATTGTTTAAGCAGAACTAATGTATGAAACTTAGAACACTTTTCGGATGAAGCCGCAAAGAATAATTAGTTACCGAGCTGAAAAAAATAGCTTTTTCCTATGGGTTAAACCACACAGACTACTCTAATTTATTAGTTTCTGTCCAGCATTAAAGAAAGGAAACATTTATATTAAACATTTGCGTCCCTTTTACACTGAAGAACAATAAAATATTTTGTGCATTTTCTTTCTAAAATATTAGCTTGGGCAAGCCTTTATTGTTTTTAAAGAACCAGTAACACCAAAAATAAAAATGTCACTTGGATTGGTGTGGCAATTATTAGTACATAGCACTGGTAAAAATGTTATCTTTCAAGTTGAATTCCTGATTTGTATCATTTTTACTGCCTAGACATATTTTATCTTATGGAACTTAATACATATTCATAAATTGCTACAGAAAACCTAATTTGGCTGGATCCAGCAGAAAGAAAGATAACACAAACCAATAAAATCATGAATTAAAATTAAAATCAAATTCAAGTACTGTACAAGAATAACTATCATGCCAATCCAAACAGCAATTTTGTGTTGTTACTGGTTGTGGCTTGATACATTTGCCATATTAAATGTTATTTGCATTATTACACTGACATTTTTTGGTGTCATACTATAGCTACAGCATACATTAGAATTTGTAGAGCTGCAGCAAATGTATCTACTTTAGAATGTGATTTTACTGTACACAAATTATTCAAGGTCAGAGCCATGAACCGTGCAAGTAGATAGGAGGAATACCTAATTAGAACCAGCAGAGGGAGCCCTGTCTCAGCTTTGGCCATGTGCTTTAACATCAAGGGTACATTACTGAGCTTGCTGAGACTATCCCCCAGGGTTCCAGGAATGAAATACAAGACAAAGTGTATCAATTTAATACACAAAAGAATGAAACGAATTTTAATAGCCCCCTGTATAGATTCTTCACACTTTCTCTTTTCTGAAAACTGAGAACACTGGTCAGGGAAAGAGCAGGAATGCATAGATTGAACCACAGGAATTTGCAAGCAGGAAATTATTAATAAGTTAATCACTTTTTCCCATTAAAATTAATA
>WMED01002172.1:0-24985 GCA_019650415.1 Pipa parva
CAGCACAGTATGGGGAATGGGGGGTGTTGTGGGGAAAGCAGCACAGTATGGGGAATGGAGGGTGCTGTGGGGCAGTGCAGTATGACAAAAGGAAGGGTTGGAACAGTACAATACAGTTTGGTTGTGGGGACAGCACGGAATAGGTATGGTGTAAAAGGGGGTTATGGGGAAGCACTGTATGGGGAATGGGGGGTGTTGTGGGGCAGGTAGCTCAGCGGAAAGGAAATCAGCAGGGATGGGGACAACAAGGGAAGGGAATCAGCCAAGAGGGAGCCAGCAGGTGAAGGAAAGCAGTAGAGAGGAGGGCAAGAGGGAAAGAAAAGCAGCAGGGAGTGGGAAGGCAGGGGAAGGAAAGCAGCAGGGAGGGGGACAGAAAGGAGGGGTCCAGGAAAAAACTTTAGCTTTAAGAATTTTTTTCTTTGATGGCACAATCTAATGAAATGGCCTGCGCATGCCTATGGGGATTATGCATGGCCAGGGGTGGGGAGTGCTTGAGGTCATATTGTCACTTAGTTGCACCTGCAGCACAAGTTACTGGGATGGAAACCTCAACGTTCTGGTGTTCACCAATGCCCTTTTGGGGCCCCAGACTTAATGTTGCAGAAGTGCTAGGGCACCAGAGCAAGCCAGCAGGAATGAGTAAGGACCAAACCTGAACCACCCAGAGTAGCGAGAATGCAGCAGGATCAGGATACCAGGAAAACAGAATATCAGGAAGACAAGATAACAGCAAAGTCAAAACAAGCCAAGGTCAATAACACGGATAACAGGAAACAAGAGCTTCCGCAGGACTTCATGACAGGAAAACCAGCTTGGGCAAAGACTAGAGGAAATTACCTCCTATTTAAAGGCCTGGATGACGACAAACAGGAAGCACTTGTGTAACCAATTACCAAATGTGCAGGCTAATCAGCACTAATGTATTAGACAACTCATTTTGAAAACACAGGCCCACAGATCCAGGCTCAAATGGAGTAGTGGTATAACTGCTACCTGGAGTGCAGAAGGTTCCTGGCTTTAATCCTGCCGGAGTTGCTGCTCCGCCAATGCAAAACATGCCTCAAATGCCTGCAGCCAGCACCCCAGGACCGATGAGGGAAATTCCTAACACTTTTGAATGAAAAGTCACTTTTCACAATACCAGAGCCCTGCCATCAACCCCCCAATTTGCCACTTTGAAATGGAAAAGACGAACAGGTGAATTTGGAGCAGTACACCTAGTCGTATTCACACCTTCGACACACTTCTCTCCTTCGTAGTAGAATTACCTATGCACACGCATGCAAAGTGAAATGAAGAGCTCCATGAGTTCACAACTACAATAGATGGCCAAATTGGTCACATTTTCGCCACTTCACAGAGTCAAGTAAGCAATACTTGGGGAAGTGGAAAATAGATGCAAATTCAGAGCTCTACATGACTATTCTTCTGAGACTTCCCAGAATGAGCCCCTTTGTATGTTACAAAATGGTAAAATTGTGGTAAAAGCTTTTATCTACTAAAAATGAAAAAAAAATTAAATGTATGTAATATAGCCATTTAAAGAAATAAGAACTTAATATTTTTTTTCCAGTAACCAACCCATTAAAAAATGATAATTGCATGCTAGTCATAATAACAGTATAAAATTGCATGCTAGTCATAATAACAGTATATAATTGCATGCTAGTCATAATAACAGTATAAAATTGCATGCTAGTCATAATAACAGTATAAAATTGCATGCCAAGTCATTAGTGCAACAGTTTTTAAAATGTACAATATACAACTTTTTGCTCTACATATTTATCAATGCTGAAGGACATAATTTGCCATCATAATAAGTATACATTTAGCAAATTAATTTTTTACTGTATGGGCCACTGACATATATTCCATTTTGACAGTGGCAGTAGCCACCACTGTCAAGTCACTATCACAATTTTAATTGTGGTTGCTCTTTAAAACATTAGGACCCACCACCCTGGTGTTTTGATAGCAACCACAATGGTCAAATGCCGCATGAGCAATTGCTCTTACACTGAGACCTTATAATACCATACTGCATGCTTAATCATCTTGCCCTGGAAAAAACTCAGCATTCTGGAATAACAAGTATACAGTGTGTGTGTATGTATATACAGTACAAATATATATATATATATATATATATATATATATATATGTATATAAATATATACAGTATATTATCAATTATGCATGTCGTGGAGCCTGGCCAAAGATGTCAAAACTTATAGTGATACTAAAGTGTGTCGTTAGTAGTTTCTCATAGGATAGTGGGTACATTCACTTTTTTATTCTATACTACAATGATGTATACATAATCTTGCATATTGTTAAATGGCAGTCACCTCCACTCTAACTGTACATGCAGAATGCTTAGCCATAATACGACAGTAAAAGATGTTGACTACTTACATAAAGTTGACACATCCTGTGCCCGCTGGTGGTGCAATCCATACAAAGCTAAGGTTTGTTGTGGGAAGATGACTTACATGGGAAGCAACAACACTGCACATAAACTGGGTACCAAACTGGCGGTCACTCATAATGCCTGCAAATATGAAATAAGCCATGATAATTAACATATTGAGGAAATAACAGAGGAACCATTATCTAAACCTTTTTACAATGTCAAATGTACTACCTGAAATGCAAGAGGTTTGTGGTAGCAGAAAACACAGCTAACAATATTATATATGGAAGGAGCAATGACCCATATAGTTTGATGATATCCTTATGTAATTACCGGCAGTTGCTTTCAGCTAGAACACGTGTCACTATGTGTAGCTCTACTGTAATTTTACTTTAATTTTTATGAAGGCCTCTGTTAAAAACCTTTTGAACATCTATTAATTTTACAGACTATCTGCCATAAGTACTTCTTATGGTAGCATTCTCCCATTAAGCATTTACCTTTCCATGATGGCTAATGCAATTTCTACCGGTGGTCATCTAGAAAACAGGAAGCACTAGAGTTGAGCTTAAACTAACCAGGTAGCAATAGCTACTGTCTTGGCAGTATTCTCATTTCCTTGTAAGAGCTGACCTAATAATCAAGATCATCACTGATTTTTATTTTTAGAGTCTGCTTGCAACTTTGCCACCAAGGTTTTTACAAATTTCCCTTTAAAAATTTGCCAGGCAGTCTTTGGCATTCTGAAGACAAACACACAATGGCCCCATTTGGAAGAGAAAGATAAAAAGTAATTCACATGTGCATATGTATTACATGCATGTCAGTAGTGTTTTAATGATAAGCAGAATTCACCAGGATTTTGAGGTCCAGAAAACTCTGTTCTTTTTTAATATTACCACAACTATCTTTCCTAGCATTTATATTAAAAGAAAAAGAAGAAGAAGAAGAAGTTTGAACGCTCTATCCCCAGTTATATCGAAAAGTAAATCCGGGTGCTCTGGAGTAAGCTGGGCGATTTAGGCATAAATACAACATGTAAATGATCCTCCGGCACTCCGAAATGTAAAGCTATAAAATTTCCATCCTTTATTAGTACCACATAGGTAAAAAAATGGTTAAAAACAACAATAAACGCCTACGTGTTTCACACCTTAACGGTGCTTACTCATGGCATAAAAAAGTGCAACAAATGAAGGATTTAAATACCTTAAAAGCCATATATTAATTTAGTTATTGAGTTATATTATCAAACATTCTAATTTCTAATGTTTCTTAAGTGTTCAGTGTACATTTTATTTCTTAGAACTGTCCTTGACCCTTCAATTTTTTTCTACCACCTGCTCTCAACTCTAGCATCTTCCTGGATGCAGTATGATTATTGTCTTGCTATTTCTCAACTTCAACTTCTACTTCCATCAATGGAGGTGACTCATTCTTTAATTCTTGGCATGTACACATTTGGACCACAGAAGCTAAAAAAACTTCAGAATTTAGAACACCAACAGCCAAGCGGCCTGTGACTTTATTGCTATATCTAAATCTTCATTACAATGTATCCACTGATCTTAAATTACTGCATGATAAGTGCCATTATATCATTATATATTTTGAATTATGTGGCTTTTAAAGTACTTGATTACATTTAATTAAAATATATAATTATAAAAATGTTGAAGATTCACTTTAAAGGTAAACCCTGGCTATAAAAAAAGCTCTATTTACCTATTGTTAAGCAATATAATGATTAAGAAACTCCTGACTTATCTCTTAATTCAGCAGAGCTCAATATCCTCCTTTAACTACTCTCTCCCAAACAACTTCCTTGTATGGGAAGTGCAAGCATGTAGCCACACCCCATCCTCTCCCTGACTATTCTCTCTACAGCCGACCACATAGGTGGTCGGACAACTCTTATCTGTGAATTCTCAGGGCTATTGAAAATTGAAGAAATGGCCCCATTTGGAAGAGAAAGATAAAAAGTAAAATTCTCAGGGCTAGAAACAGGCTTTTTAGCTAAGGAGAGGGGGGTGGGGGTTACCCGCACAAGAACGGCTCTCTGTATAGTTTTTTGATGTCCCTAGGGGGGCAGGGCTTATTGACACTGCACAGAAAAAAACTGTAAATAGAAGGGCTGTGGGAGCAGTGGCAAGTACTACTGATCCCAAAATTGTTGTTACATTTTAATGTTTAAGTTGGCTTTCTATATGTATATATATATCAAATAGAAATAATGTTTTATCCAAAGTTTTTATACCCTTTAAGCCAAAATTTGAAGATACTTAACATGAACTAGGGACAAAGTGACATGGAAATAGATGTATTATTCACTTATATACAGTATAAAGGGCCCTAGGACATTTTCACTTCTTTTGTTTGAACTATGTAACGCTAGGGATAGCAAATGCAGACCTATGGCACATCCAAATGACTTCAAATAATGTGCAGTAAACATAGAAAAGTAAAATACCTGTAAAACTTTTAACTTTGACTGTTGTTGTGTGTTCTGTTTTTTTTTTTTTTTTTGTTTGTTTTTTTTTTTTGTGGGTTGAATGCAGCAAACAACAAGAGAGAAAAATACGAGGGAAATATTGTACACTTATCAACAATATATAGCTCTTTATTTTCATTAACCTATCTATACTATAGGAAATTACTGAGCTGATCTCAAAACATCCAGACAACTGAATAGTTAAATCTGCTCTAGATTGCTGAATCTAGTAAAGAATAACATCACACAGCTCCTCTACTTAAAGGGGCACTATAGTGCTGATATAACTGCACACATACATATAAAACTCCTTTATAATAAGCCAATTGCTGACACAAACAGTTAAAACAAGGTTTAGGGAAGAAATACTACTTTCCATTTGTTTCCTTTAATTAGTTTTATTGAGAGCTGACATTTTCCATTCCCATTCCTTTCTGTTCTGCAAATGAATCAAAAGCAGCTTGACTGCTATTGGTTAAGCAGTGTGCTGACCTTTTGGCTGCATAAATTAAGTTGGAATGCAGAATGCTTTTCCCTTTACAGAGGGAAAGCTGACTTGTGCACATGTGCTAAGTAGTAAGTAGGGCAAAAATGTCTGGGGGAAGATAACTTTTCATGGAAAACTGGTCAGTACACATGACACACACATTTCCTGGTGCAGGAGTTTATCAGTGCTGCCTACTCAACCATTCTGTGTCACGTGAAACAACTACTGGAGAGAGGCACTTCTCACTAAGGTATAGTACTGCATATGTAAAGATGTAATTTGACTATAGTTTCCCTTTAAAGTTTCTGTACAAGTAATGATGAGACATCATTGAGACAGGTTTGCAAATAGATATGTTTCTATATATAAGAAATTATAAAGAGTAATTAAGTTCTAATGTTTTCCTTCTTAGATCTACAAGAACATGGGAAAAGCAATGTGCTCTCTGCTTAGACAGTGACAGCATAAAGTGCTACATGCTTGTTCTATTGTGCAATGATTGATGCATTGAAAGCTTGTGTCAAATAAGGAAGTGAGGCTTATTGAAGATACAAATGTTTTAAGAGTCATTCACTGGAAATATACACAATTTCCAGCATTTGAGTATGCATAAAGAAATCCCAGATGTTAGTTAACAAAGAACACTATAAATACCATTTGTTCATTTCACACCATTCAATGCTTTTTTCTACAACCAGCTTCACAGGACACACTGTTGAGGCGAAGGAGTGAAATCGAATGTTTTCACAGTTGCACCTATTCTCTGTTTTGGAATGTTTGCTGGGTCTAAACTAGAAAACTCTGCATTTTTATGCCTAATTTTTGAAGGAGAACGCAAGTTTTCATGCCAATATTGTAAGGTTATGATGCTAAAACACATGTTGCACAACCAGGCAATTAATTTTCAAACAAATGACATTTACAATTTTTATTTCTGTTTGATTTTGTGTCTCTGTAGAAAATGACAAAAACAAAAAACTATACCCACGTGAAAGTTTGATAAATCCACCCAATATGTTAAAACAATTTAATCATAAAAAATGTGCATAAACCTAACAAAAAAGAGTTGTACATTTGCACAATATACAAATATAACGAATAATATACATTGCATTCTAAAAGGGCTTACTCAGTAAAGGTCACATATAGAAAAATAACCAACAGCTCTTATGTTTTTGTATATTCACCTGCTGTCTTATTAACAGTGGCAATCTGTTTTCACAGAATCTTAAGTGACATATTATGAGCCATATTTACTAAGACCAATTCAAAAATATCAACTGATTTCACCCCATTTCGCTGTTAATTTTCGTTTCCCTGTACTTTTGGATTTCCCTGATTTATAAAGGATTGATAAAAATGTTTCCCCTTTGAAATAAATCGTTATTGATAAATATTGATCTGTTAACAAGGGGAAACTTTGCAATACTTTTCTATGATGGTTCCTTCCATTACAGATCGATATCGATGACCAACTCCATAGGGAGTAATGGGTTTTCACGAGCCTGAGAGTGGAGGATTCTTATAGGTGATAAAAGTGTTTTTGAACAGTTTCGTAAACAGGTGAAAACAGCAATGTCGTTAAACATAGGCTGTTTCAACTTCATTTACTAGTTGAAAAACCTGTTTGACTTTAGTAAATGTGATCTTAGGCACATTAAAATTAAATATATGAAAAAGTATTCTCTCATTACCATAGTTTTAGTAGTAGGCCACAAATTGTAGCAGGCTTAAAAACAACATGCACTTTGCAACCTTTTGTGCTTATAATATAAAATATTCCTCTTAGTGGGAGATTCCATAATGTTGCAAAGCATTTAGACATGGCTACACATTAAAATTAAGGGGGGGACAGTTTGCATGTGTTTTAGGTATTTAACTGAAAAGGCTAAAATGCCTTGTGTTCCATTGCCCTAAGGTTTGGATTAAATGGATGCATTACAATATGTTATGTTATATTAAATTATGTTAGCCAACATTACAGATAAATATTCTAATGCAATTTTATTGCTTAAAAGGTTATGAAGGTGTATTCTATCCTTCTCCTATTTATTGAAATTTCGCTTTTATAAAACTCAAATTTAGCAAATGTTAACTTTTCTTTGAAAAAAGTGGTGTTGTCTATTAATTAAACAGCGACATTTCTTCTGCAGTTGTTGTGCTTCTACATTTTAATAAAATTATCTTGCCACCTCTACCACTTTCCATGTGAAATTGTTTAGAGAAATATTGAAATGCTGAAGATGCATTCATCACCACTATAAAGATCCAGAACTAGCCTTCTATTACTTCCAAGAATACTATAAGTCCTCAAATGATTCCCACTCCTTCCATATTGTTCTACACATAAAACAAAAAATAGGGAATATTTATGAAGCTTTTTTGTTGATTTTTATAGGATCAAAAACAACTTCTCAATGTATATGAATGTAATAAAATGTGACTTTTGACATTTCAACATAGGTGTGTGCACAGTGTGTGCCTGGTGTGCCCGGGCACACCCTAATGGCAGCAGGCAGGATGATACACTGCATATAAAAATGCCAGTGTGAACCTAGCCATAAGATTTTTTTTCTTTAGGGGCATACCCTAATGAAATGGCTTGTGCACATGTATGTATGGCAATAAAAGCTTTTTGTAAATAGGCGATATCAGTACAGTAAAAAAATCTAACAGTTTCTCCAGCATTAAGTGGTCAAAACACCTTTTTGACTATTATACATTTTCCCCATAATGTCTGATTCCTTTGATTTTTGAGGAAAGTATGGTTGAAAAAAAACAAAACAACATGCTTTTTTACTGAAAAAATAATTAATATACCTCTGCAAAAATTCAACTTGATAGTAACTGAGTTTTTTCCTTTTGATAAAGATGTTGTAATGGACATAGAGCAAAAGAATTTGCAGCTGTTGGCTATTACTTTGGTAAATAGAGCAAGCAGTCTATACATTCATTGTAGTTTAAAGTAAATGGCTAAGAATCCAATTGTGTTTTAGAAACTCAAACAAAAAACACATAGATTAAACACTAGACCTTTCCACATGCTCTTACAGAGAATCCTGCCCTTTTTGTAATGGTAAGGAAAAAGAGTTCAGTACAAAATGGTCTTTGAATAACCAAAAACACTACTACAGTAGTCTCAGTGCTGCATTTTCTATTGTACAGCTATTTCTGTACAAGATAGATATTTAATTGGTTAGAATATCCTGTAAACAAGCAATGGGAAAACCTATTATATTTATAATTTTTGAAGCACAATATTACATGAAATATATTTTATATTGAAGGAACATATTTTTTCTACAATAACATTAACATACACTAATGCTGAAGTATATCACTCCTTATGCTGCAAATAATAAACGTAATATACCATAATTTTTAAGTATATTACTCTTTGTGTTGCAAAATATGTCTTTTTTTCAAGCATAATCGAATACCCGTTAATTAATCCACTCGATGGAAACAACAAAGCCAGAAAGTACAGCACCTATCTTAAAACAGGATAGATTGTAACAGTAACATAATTTAGTGGAATTGTAGCTTAATGCAAATGTCATGGAAAAAGAGGAGAACCTTTCACAAACGGTGACCTGCAATTTTTCTGGGATATTGCAAAGGGGGTGCAGCACACATTGCATCAGCAGGCAATTTGCATTTTTATAACAATTCACAAATCAGTGCTGGGTTCCTGCTGCATTGCATTTTTAGTAGCAATTGTCTGATTCTTTACAGCTGTACTGTTCTCCCATTTACCAGTTATCAACCAGTTATATTCCCAGTGTGTTTGTGGCATATACACAATTTAAACTCCAAAGCCCAATGTTCTGCAAAAGCTGGTTCAGACTTCTGTTGTACCTGCCCAAGTATCATTTCTTGTTAAATTCCTCCTGCATGAGTCCTGGCAGACCCATGAGTTCAGTTATTTATAACATTTTCTGAGATTTGTAATTTAAAAACCTTGCTGCCTTCCACTGCTTTCTTGACTACAACCTTTTTTCTTTTTTTAAATGCCAGTTTACAGAATAATTTCCCAAAGTGGAACCAAATTACCATTAATATATTCCCATGTAGTATATACTAGTATAATGGATCTGTTAACATTTAGGGGGGAATTCACCACAGTGCGAAGTGAGCTCCGAATCCTTCGGCTCACTTCGCAAAGACTGTTATGCGCTCGCTGATGTCATGCATGCGGACATCAGCGAGCGCTTTAAAGGGATTCCAGTCTCGGCGAGACCAGTAATTAAAATTTCAGCTCCACAGGGACAGGGACAAAAATGAATATTCATATTTGAAAAGCATTATGTAATGTCATTGGTACATTTTTATATACAAATACACGCACATATAATAAGATATGGATGAACATACACTATTGTATAACAGAATTTTAGAAGGAAAAGCATCAAAAAGGTAAACACCATTAAAACTGAAATAAGGGGGCTGCCTGTCACAGATCTCTGGGGATTAACTGTGACTTTAAAGGATCCATCACTATGGGAGTGAGTGTCACTGGAGGAACTAAAGCAACCAGAGCCCATTACACTTCTGGGGGCACTGAGGCATAGGGAAACTGGGACAGATGCGGGTTTAGCACAAAAACAAGAAGAAAATAGATTCTCCTTATCCCAGTGGGGTTGGGATGGGAAGCATGAAACTGGGACAGGTACGGGATAATGAAGAAACAAGAATGAAATGTAATCTTTCCACTGTGTTTCTGGCATGGAATAACGCAGAGGCACGGAGTTTAAAGAGTTTTCAGTCTTCACCTTTAATGGGGTATGGCCTTTGTGGCTACATTTTTCCCAGGTGCGGCTCATGGGTTAACCTCTCACTGGTGGTAACTGGCTGAAACACTTGTGGAGACTCTGGCAGATACAGAAACTGCATAATTACACCACTCGCTTGGAGCAAAGTGTACCTTTACAGACAGAGTTGTAAACCACTCGCTCGGAGCAGCAAAGTCTAAGGAAGGTGCTGACCTGGTGCTCCCTGAAGAGCTGCTCAAACCACTCCCAAAGCCATGCTGACAGCACCATGCCAGATAATCTGAAGGATCTACACTTGGTCAAAGGAATGAAAAAAGGTCAGTTTTCATCCCCTTGCCAAAAAAGGTAACATCATGGACTGCACTATACAATGCCCTGATCCCTCATGCCATCAAGGTGCATTTGAAAATCATCCAGAAGCTTTTAGGTAACTTACTTGGTCCAGATCCAATGAATTTTAAACCAGATTTGGCTAGGGAAATGGTGTCATGACTATCCAAAAATGTTCTGCCTGGATAAGGTTGAACATAGGAGCCTTCTGCACTCCAGACAGCCCTACTACTAGGCTATTTGAGACCAGGACTGCAAGGCAGCTTCTATGCTAAACTGGAAAAATGTATGTTCCATCAAAAACATATACCATTCTTGGGCAATATTATAACCCCTGATGGCTTAGAGAAGGATCCTGGCAAGGTAACTGCTGTTATAGATTAACCAGTGCCTGTGTTTCTATGGGCTCTGCAAATTTTTGCAGAAGGTTTATTAAGGTGTTTTCCCAAATTGTGGTATCTATTACAGCCCTCACCAAGAAAGTGGTTAAATCCAAGTGGATACTGGCAGCCCAAGCAGTCTTTGAATGACGTAAGAAGGCCTTTTCCACAGCTCCAGTTTAGACACATCCAGACCCTTCTTGACCTTTCATCCTGGAAGTGGATGTCTCTGATCCTGAAGTAGGTGCAATTTTGTCATAAGCATACATATTTCCATGGAAAGCTCCATCCCTGTGCCTCCTTCTCTCAGAAATTCACTTCAGCTGAAAAAAATGATGATGTTGCCAATAGCAAACTTTTGGCAATTAAATTGGCATTAGAAGAATGAATCTCATAACCACCCTCACTGAAAATAAAAATCTGGAATACATCAGCTCAGATTTTTCCAGATTTAATTTATCATCCAGGTTCTATGAATATCAAAGCAGATGCTCTGTCTAGGGCCTTCTCCACTTTGAAAGAAGAGAAGGATATCAGTCCTGAGTACATCCTCTCTCCAGCTAATATCATTGCTTCCACCATTTTGGAAAAAATCCAAGGGGGAGGACTACTGTTCCTCCTGAGTGTCCTGCTGGTAAACCTTTCATGCTACATAACTTGGTTCCAGAATTCCTGTCCTGTTTCCATTCCTCCAGACTTTCTGGTCAACCAGGGGGCAAGAAAAATCTAGTTCAGATGGTCAAATCTCATGTTCAGATGGTTCTGGTGTCCTAAGATGTGTCATGACACCCAACGGTTTGTATCTGCCTGCACTGTTTGTGCCCAACAGAAGATCCCAAGGACTAGGCCACCCTCTACCAATTCATGCTCTTCCATGGCAAGATATAGTTATGGATTTTATTGTGGATCTACCTTCTTCTAATGGCCAAACTTGTATTTGGTGGTAATCAGTAGGTTCTCCAAAATGGCTCATTTCATATCACTCAAGAAGGTACCATTCTCTCCAGAACTTTCAAAAATATTTGTGAAAGAGATCTTTTGCTTACTACCATCATCTATTACTTCAGATTGAGGGTCGCAGTTTATCTCTTGTATCTGTAAAGGTGCTGCCTAATCTCCTAGCCAAGATTGAACAAAGGAGCCTGCTGCACTCTAGGACCTGGACTGCTGGTGCTGAACCTGTGGATGCACACATGCAACTAGTTTGCACAGGTTCAGTGTCATGGATGGGGTGTGGATCCTTTGTATCACTGTGGAGTTTAGCTTAGGTTCAGGCCAAGGTGCAGAGTCTAAGGAGCCCTAGTCTTCACCCTTAACCCCTGCAAAGGTGGATCACCTATGTGGCAAGTAAACTCTTAGGTTCTCGGTTCTCAGGTCCACCCCACTCTAAAGTGATAGCTGGATAACCAGAAGCTAGTTGACTGGAAACACAGGAACAAAGGAAGACTATCCCTTTAAGCGACTGCAAGAGTACACTGAAGTAGGAAATATCACATGGGAACCTAATAGCAAAATCCAAATGTAAAGTATAAATGATAATAGTGAGGTAAATTAAACAATTTAGCACACACAGAGCCTGATCAAAATAGCTAGAAGCTCAGACACTGAGTGCCCATGCAATCTGAAATTTAAATCTCCTGCCACTGCGTAGTGGGAGTGCTCATTAGTGCGTCATTAGGGGAGCAAGCCATCAGTGTGCATTCTGCCCTCCTCTACACATGAATTGCTCTGATGCAGCTTGTGCATGTAGGTGGCTGCGCTGAACGAGCCCCTCCTCCACCCATGCTGTGGCTCAAGCAGCTGGATCGGTTCATGACATTCATCCTGTTCACCAATTTTCAGCCATATTAATATGCGTTTAAATGCTGCTGATTTTACCCAAGCTGGTTTCCTGTTTGTGAGATCTAGCCTAAACTTTATTCCAGTTGATTCCTGTGTACCAGATCCTGCATCATTTTCTGACTTTGATTCCTGCTGCCTGTTTTGAACTTCTCCCTGATTTTGACCTTGAGCTTGCCTATCGATTGTGTCTTGGTTTCCTGCTCCATTACCTGGATCATCACCAGTGCTGCCTGGATTCTGTTTTTTTCCTGCACTCCAAATGGGTGTCAGTAATTACTGGAGTGGTAATTATTTGACAGTGATGCTGCTCTCTGCTTGTTCGCCAAGTCTATTCTCTGCTTAGACAATACTGAGAAGTGAATTTGCGACAATTTTGGTGATGCCATTCAAATTCTAGCAAGGTAAACTCACCCTTTAGTCAACAAGGCCCATAGTCTGCACAAGCTATATATAACATGTTTACAGGAAGGCACAGGAAAAAATAACAGCTTGGCCAGATGCAAAGTAAATAAATGCAAAGTTCTGCTTTTGGGATTTAAAAATGTATACCATGATAGCAAATAAAAACAAGCTTTACAGAAAATGCTTAAGATAATAATAAAATATTATTAATAAATTATAAACTCTAACAAACCTTAAGGGGCTTATTCATCAAAGTCAGAATTCAAATGTCGAAATGAATTCTTAAAACCTCAGGTTGTTTGCTCTGTAACCTGCAAATTTCCACTCCTTATTGAGTAAACAGAGGATTCCCATAACAAAGAATAAAACGGTGTCAGTAGCCATCTCTTGTGTAGCACTGCATAGTCAGTTGGACAGTAGCAGCCCTGTCATAAACCTCTTAATTCACCACTTTAATTTGGCAAAATAAAACTTAAATAAAATCCAAAATGGTATGCCTTGTTGTCTTCGTCCCAAATTGTGTCTACCTGATAGGAAGTATATTTCTATTAGGTGAATACATGGATAGCAAATGTATTCATTCCTGAGAATAAAGTACCCTATTACAACAACAGAGATCACATAAAACACTATTTGCTAGATAGTTCATAGTCTCTATTCAGTGTCTACACTATGTGGCACATTTACTAAAGTTGAACAAGTTTATTGGCTAGTAAATGCAGGAGAAACAGCCTATAAAAAAAATATAAAATATTTTATCACCCAAAAGAATTCTCTACCCTCAGGCTGGAGTAAACCCATTATTCCCCATGGAGATGGTCCTGTCATTTAGTCTAAGCCCAAAATGTTTTCCAATTGAAAAGAGTTATTTATCTGTAATGGAAAGTGTGCCCCTGTGAAAAGATTGATATTTATCAATAACGATTTATTTTGATGGTGAAACATTTTTTGTGATACTTAGTAAATCAGGGAAATCAAAAAGTACAGGGAAACAAAAATTGACAGCAAAATGGGGTGAAATCAATCGATATGGTCAAATTGGACTTAGTAAACATGCCGCATTGTATTGTTCAAAAGGTATTACCTGAGAAAATCAATCATTTTACCGGATTATAATAATTTGCCCACTGAGAACAGTGTTGCATTATGGTCTACTGATATTTGTTGTGGAAACAGCAAGCTAGTCATATTAATATACAGTAGTTAGCTCTGTATGCAGAATGTCAATTTCATATGTATTCTAGTAAGCTTTTCATGGACTATTTGAGGATTGGAATTTCGCCCATTGGGTGAAATTTATTAAACTCGGAAAAGCTAATTTCCGAGTTTACTAATCACAAGAACACACTGAGCGTTCGGGAGAACAGGCTGCACGTTCTCGCGGCAAGTATCGCGAGACTTGGTGCGTACGATACTTGCCGTGAGAAGCCTTTTCTATATAGAGTATATTCATGGAAAGGGTAGCTAAACAGTACAGTACCCTTTCCATGGATATTTTGTATAGAAAAGTTTCTCATGACAAGTATCACGCACCAAATCTCGCGATATTTACCGCAAGAACTTGCAGCCTGTTCTCCCGAACGCTCAGAGTGTTCTCGCGATTAAGCTCAGAAAAGCCAAAACTGCTTTTTCGAGCTTAATAAATTTCGCCGGTGTAGTAAGAGAAGTAAAATTCCTTAGCATAAATATTAAATCATCCTTAAAGGGGATAAGTCAAAAATTGTTTTGATATTTAATTAATACTACAAAACAAATGTTTTATATTTTGCATACATATTGTTTTAATTTTAGTTTTCCTCCTATTACCTCCTGGAATATTATTAGCAGTAGCATTAAACTACAACATAAATGTAACAATGACTAATGTGCTGGACATATACCGTAAATAGCTAAAGACTATTTATATACCATCTTTTCTTGAAAGCACTATAACTATGTGAATGTCTGTGATAGAACCTTTTTTTTTTTTTAATAAAATGTGTCTTAAACTAACATACATTTAGTATTACATGAACATTATGCACAACCTTAGGCATTGTCTCTTTATCAGATTGGCATGGGCTGCTAAGCAACATGAACAGCCAGATCACAGGTACAACCACTTCTGGGTCAGGAGATTGTCTTTTGATGTTCACAGCCTGGTGCACATGCCCAGTCATATCCTGTCAAACCAGACTACTTTGCATATCTGGAGATTGGATTTCCAGCACACTGGATTCCTAGTCAGCGGGGACTGATTATGGTGGAAAGCCTTGGTTACATTATTCTTGTATCTCTCTTTTCCATTTTCCTAATAGCAGCGAGGTATTTTAAAGCTGTAAGATTACAAATAAATTAATTTGGTTTACATATTAGTAACACATTTCTAATTCTTAAGAACAGAGGTTCCGGCTACCAAAGTAATATAACCCCCCCCCCCAAAAAAAAAAAAAAACTAGACTATAACTTGGAAAACCATTTTAGAGAAATTTTAAATTACACTTACAGAGCAATCATGTGTATGACACCATAATAATTTACAAGATGAAGGGTGTGTGGAGGAAAGAAGCCATACTTTAAAGCTTTTATGATTACATATCTTGTCTAGAATGGAAGAGGCCTTTTACGCTCATAAATATAAAGGTGGCAATGAGACAAGCAGGCAGGAGCTATGTAAATCAAACCTGTATGTGAGTCATTAGTCAAAGGCTGTGACACCGGCTACAGTTCTTACTTGACATAATGCAAGTACAGAAACCGGGATAGTCGCAGATTAAAATTCTAAACTAAGATTTAGTGAGTCATTTTCATAACAGCGCTAGCAGTCTCTATAATCAAAGAAATAATTTGTCATTTTTGGGCATTAAAAATAAAGACAGATAGGCTTACGATAGATTTGCTCTCATTTATTGAATATTGTGTTTAATCTTGCTATGGTTTAATAGGTTTCAATAGCTACTCCTTTACTCTTCAGCAGTTTAAACCAATTAAACACAGAAATGTCTGATGAAATAGAATTACAGTGTAAAAAAGCTCGATGTAGAAGTGTAGATGATTTGAAGATGAAATAGAAAATATCTTTAAAATAATTTCTGATAAATATTACAATATAATAACAAAGTAGTTTGTGAAAACAAAGTAATTGGTGTCCAATCGTTATCATGTATTAGTAATTGACCTTGTATTAACCTAGAATGACTATTTAGAAAAATAGATATAACCTGTGTGAATAGCTGTATTGTAACAACGATTCAACTCGCCAAGACTGGTACGCACTCCATTCTCTCCTGCATGCAGAGATCAGCGAACGCTTTAGAGGTATTCCAGTCTCGCGAGGCGACTCGAGTGGTTGCGAGGTGAGGCAAAGTACCTTTAAAGCGTTTGCTGATCTCCATGTGCAGGAGAGAAGGGAGTGCGTACCAGTCTTGGCGAGGTGAATCGAAGGATCGCCAGGTAAGTTCGCACTTTGCTGAATTACTAAATCTTTTTCAGGCTCTAATCACAGTATTTGCCTTAATTTTTTTTTTCCTTGTGCACGTTGTAACAATCTTGAATTGTTAAGAAAACTATATTTTAGATTCATGATGAATGTCAAAATTGTCAGTTCGATAATGCATCACTAATTCCTCTTTCCGTACACCTACTATAGAGTATTTTATTCATTTATTTAACAACAGGGCACTTACTCAATCTATACTGTTATAAACAGTATAATATTATAAATCACAGTATATTTCTATATATTAAGTTTGGAAATGTCTAACTTGATTGTATATAACATAGAAACGTAGCAACATAGTTTATTAGGCTGAAAAAGACACAAGTTCATCCAATTCAGCCTGTTTTCCTGCAATGTTGTGGCAAGAGCCAATTATCCTCATATTATGGAAAAATATGACAATCAGAATAAAGTCCCTGGATCAAGTTAGGATATATATCATCATTTTCCTCTACTCTAACTTTTAGGAGTGTGGTATATTTTAATTAAGTGCATCAGTCAGGCTGTGTAGAGGTAAAGGGGGAGCATTTATGTAGTGGCCTGATGGAAAGCCTGAAAGATGTTAGAAGCCTAAATGTATCTAAATGACCAGTACATGTACAAGAATTATCCATGTAAGATTAATTCCGATTTTGGTCCTAGAAAATATATAGAAGTTGTCATAGCTATGCTCAGGTATTGTTTTGATTTAAGGAATGTATTTGTCGTATTTTAACTAAAGTAGAAAGGATGCTGCTGCACTGTTGATTGCGGTTTTACCTCTAAAATGGGTGGTGCATCTGATGAAAAACCTGGATCACTAATGCAACTGATTTATTGGACTTCAGCACTAATTATTAGTGCTATTATTAGTAACTATTATTTTTTTCACATGTTTGTTTGAATTGGGCTTAAATCCCTAAACTAAAATTATATTTACAATATGTAATGTTAGGTTGTATAGGAGACTCATGTCTGTTGTATTGACATTTTGCCCCTCCCCCCTTCACTCCTCTCTTCTTATTCGAATTTGTTGCACCAGGTATTAACCTGAAGTTTACTCATTAAAACATGATATTCTTTTGTTTAATATTATTTATTTTTACTTTTATTTCTTATGTTTTACCTTGTTTGTTTATGCATATAATTAATTAATTTCTATACTATACTTACCCTTTAACTAATTTATTTCTACACTATACTTAGCCTTTTACTCATTATTACATACTACATTAACGGAGTGCAGGGCCATGAGGCGATGTTTCATTATACAGAGCATGGGTCCACCTGATGGCTTATTAGGATTTAATTGTTATAGCTATTTATACCTGTGCATTTGAACTTGCTAACCACACCATGATTAAGTGCTATAAGCACGAAACGCATAGGTGCCACCCTTGCTTTTATTTTCCTTTATTTTAAATGTATTACTAATAAAGACTTTGCTTTTACTTACCTCGGAGTGCCGGAGATCTTTCCTATTGCTTGAAATACAGTCCTGTTTTTCTCCTTGAGCACCTGATTTTTTTTTCCACTACTTGGACTGAAGGGGATTGAGCAGCCTTTTTTTTGGATGTATATTGTTTCAATTTAGCTTTGCCCTTAGGTGCACCAATTTAGCAGAACACAGTGAGAGTCAGCCACCAGTAATTTACTAGTTAGGTGGACTGTAATATACAGATTCATATTTTGTTAAATTAGCTCACGAGACTTCTAGGAATGCAGAATCTCATTAGCAAATGTTGGACATTTTATCCAGCTGTCTTATTGATACATTTCAGTTTCATTAATTTTTCAATAATATTAGACGAGAAGAAGTCTGATCACAATTACTCTTGAACACAAGTGTAAATGAAAGATCGAAATGACCACCACAAGTTAAAATCTACAGAATGAATTATCTGTGCAGGTAAAAGAAAAAGCCTTGCAAGCTGCATGCAACTATTATCCCTTACAAAGACCCTTCTATTAATACTGTTAGCCTTACTGATGTATAAGGCTTCAAAAGCACATTTCTGTGTTGTTTTTCCAATGGGAACAACCCCTGGGTATAGGCAAGGATCTCAAAAAAGTTAACAATTATAGAGACTGCAAATGCTTACTGGCAGTAGGCAGAATAGTGCTTATGGAAGAGTGAAGGCCTTGGGATGGTGACTATAGACACAGAAAAAAGGAGAAGTGCATGGAAGCATGACTGGCATTATTATGAGCAAATTCTGCCGAAGGAAGAAGATCTACCCAATTATCTTGATTTTGAGAGAGAAAACAAGGAAGAAATTGTTCCAGTGCTTGATTAGTTCTTTCAGAACTTCCATTAGATTGAGGGTGGTAAGCTGAAGAATTCTAATGCTTTTTTAAAGGCTCTCCATAACTGTGAGACAAACTGAGAGCCTCTGTCTGAAACAATTTCCAAAGGAGTACCATCAAGATGGAAATGTGTGAGATAAATAATTGAGCAAGTTCCTTCGCAGAGGTTATTTTCCATAAAGGAAGAAAATGGGACATTTTACTGAACCAATCCATCAACACCCCAATACAGGTGTTGCTGTGAGAGGGGGGCAATTCTACCATGAAATCCATGAGCCAGGAAAACAAAGAGGAGTGGATAAAGGCATGGTAGGAAAAAGTTTCCTTTGGCAAACATAGCATCCATGAAATTCCTAGCTGCTATAGAGTCAATAAAAGTCCAAGTACGTATTGAAGCCGAAGGTAGAGACAGAACTACAGGTAATAGCAGACAGTGAGACACTTGAAAGGGAAAGGAATTGAGTTAGCCTAAGCGATTTACTCTCTGTTCCCCTAGGATCAGAAGTTTCCCACCTTTACAGGACAGTCTTCGACAAAAAATATCCAGCACTATACAGAGATTGGCACTCCTGCTCCATAACAGGGTAGGTAACACAAGGCAATATTATGTGTTTTACAGCCTGACTTGCACTACATTCCTTATTATTTTCAGGGCCGGTTGCTCAAATCTTGGCAATTGTGCCAAGTTCAATGACTCAAACAGATATGCAGATATGATGAATGGGAAGTAGCACTATCCCCAAAACATTTTATGTATCAATTATTCTTCTGTAATTGGGTTAATAGCCTTTTAAACTTGTTGAGTAGCTTGGATTTTTGGAAAAATTGGATAGACTGGACCTATGCTGAGGACCTACTTTGTTACAAAAACTAATATTGTGTCCTTAGGAATATGCTTAGATATTTGTTTGTCTGATATTCAGGTCATTGGCTGTATAAATTAGCAGTACAACAGCAGTGTAATTTAAACACTGGTCACTGAACTGTAATAGGTTGTTAATTGTGTTTGTAACTTTAGACTTACAAAGACATATTGAAAAAAACATATAATGACACAGTTCTCTATGACAGTGTTAGGATTCTGGCATTGAAAGGGGTTAAGTTCTAGGTTCCCTCTGACCAATCAGATGACCCCACAGGGTTTTTAACTGGTCCACTCCCCCAAACTTTTGCCACAGTATTTTGGTTAGGTACTAACAAGGTGATTCTGGTTCGTTTGTTAATATTCAGTGTGTGTTTAAGCCTTTGTATTCTGGTTAGGTTACTTTCAAGTCTGGGTATCGGCAAGTTTGTTTAGTTAAACCTTTTGGCGTTTTATCCGGCGCCTTTCCCCTGCTCAGTGGGTTAGAATTGAGTGTGTTTGGTGTTTCCCACTAGCTGTTTCCGCCTTCCCTTCGGCATCCTGCTTCGCAATTCAAGGTTTCTCTGCGGGTGAGTCCCAACTGTTTTCTTATTCCCTTTCTTTGTTGTGCTTCATTTTAAAGGGGAATTTGCTACGTGATTTTAAAGGGGAATTTGCTACGTGATTTTAAAGAGAAATTTGCCAAGTTGTGTTAAAGGGACATTTGCCAAGTTGTGTTTATCCTATTTTAGCAGTGTTCCGTTGGTAAGGTTAATTGGGTGGGAATCAGGTGAAGAAGCTAATTAAGTCCTGCTAATCTTGCTTAGGGGATAGTGAAGTACCCCTGAATTCTCCTGTCCCAATGGAACCCTTGCCCTTCAGAACTCAGTCCCCATTTATGTTATTTTAACCCCTGCCCTGTTAAAAGTTATTTTCTGGTTAAAGACATAACTCGCTTTTGTCAGTATCCAGCCACTGGGGTCCAGACCTCTAATCTCTTATAGTTAGTCTGACAGACAGTAACTGAAATGTAGTGCTGTTAACTTGGTTGCATCTTATCAGATTCATATGGATTCAAATTGATCTGTTAGCACAATAAGCACTCAGCCATCCCAAATTTATTTTAAACAAAATGTTATGAGTATTTTTATGAATGCCATATCTGTAATAGGTTCCAGCCCCATGTCCTTTACCCAGCTCAATCATGCCTGTGATATGAGCCTGTAAGGTGTGCACATTTAGAATGTTCTGTATGTACTGTAATGAAATCTAGTAATTGTATTGTATATCTCTTCAGGTGTCTAAAGTGCTTTTGGCATGAATGTTGTGAGGATTATCTTAATTTCTTTTGGATGAATGTTGTGAGAATTATGAACAAGGGCATTTTCCTTCCAAAAACTGGCCAAGGTTTTAGTTTTATGAGGGCTCATTTTGTATCAATCTTTATGTTGTGTTTTGTGGGTAAGAGCAGGTAGAGTACTGGCAGGTGGTAGTAGAGTTAGTAGATGGGAAACCCTGAGGCAGTGTGTGTAAAGACTTCTGCCTGCTCTGGCCACCCCTACAAACTAATTATGGAACATGTACTTTTGTCGGCTCTGTAAGTCTTAGGTTTTCTTGGTTATATAACACAATTAATTAAAGCTGAGGGTCCATTATGCACTTTATTCAAGCCAATATTGTCTTAATAACGCTTGCAGTAAAATTGGGCAATAATCATAATATGTTGCTATTATTGCAGCTCTGGGTGTTAGCTGTGTATCTGCAATGTGTTTTATTAGGTGAAAGCAATTTTAAATTTGTATCGTTGCTATCACTGCACATGCCTGCAATTCCTAGGTCAATATAGATGGCATGTTTCAGTGCTTCCAAAAGGAAGGTTTTATAGATCTTACAACCCCAATTGAAACAATACATCTATACTATACATCTCAATCGGATATTGTTCATTAGGCCACTTTCTATAGTTTTCTTATGACTGCTTCCTTATAAAATATTGCATACTGCATAAGAAATTTATTATGTTTACTACTGATAAATTCATCTTAGGTTCTGAAATTTACATTATTTATTGTGTGGTTCTGGGTTTTTTGTTTTAAAAATATCACAAATGACAGTGTATTTATCATTTGTAAATTAGTTGTAGCATATCTGTATTTGAATCAAGAGCCTTCTTCTATGTGTTTGTATTGTTTGGGTGTATTTTACTTGTAATTTATTCCTGTTTGTATGACATACCCTGCAAATTAAATAAAACAGATGGTTGATTTGTATTCACATTGACAAACAGTGTGTGGTTTGAATTGTTCTATGTTTAGACTTCCATGTGCTGGAATATTTAAGACTCCTTGTTAGAGAATGTATTGGTGTGCTAGCATTAATTTAGTTCATGGTCCATGCTGTTGAAATTATTTATTTGTAATTATAAACAAATAGTAATCTTATCAAATGTATTTTTACAAAAAAACAATGTAGATAGTTTCAAATGTGTAGTAGATTTTTTAATATTTCACAAATTGGTACAAATTTTCAGAGATTTTTGAATTTAAACAAAATGCTTTATGGCAGTGATATTGGTTGGGTCCATTTCCAGACTATTAGGAGAAATATATTTCAAGAAGGGGATCTTTGAGACATGAAATTGTCATTTCTAACTGAGACGATGGAAGACTTCTCGGATATGAGTAATATGTCCGGATACGGATATGGAAAAAATCACAATATCATCCAAGTAAACTACTACTAAATGTCCTAAAAGATCTAAGAAGATATCGTTTATAAATTCCTGGAAAACAGTAGGGGCATTGCACAAACCAAAAGTACTCATAGTGACCTTCGTGGATATTAAAGGCAGTTTTCCACTCATCCCCTTGACAAATACAAATCAAATTGTAGGCCCCTTGGAAATCCAATTTAGAAAAAAATGGAGGCTTATTTTAGAAAATAAAATAATTCAGAGATTAGTAGAAAGGTATAGGTGTTTTTAATGGTTATCTTGTTTAGCCAACTGAAGTCAATGCAAGGTCTAAGACCACCATCTTTCTTCCCCATGAAAAAAAAACCTGCGCTGGTTGGGGAAGTGGAGGGTCAAATTAATCCTTTCTTAAAATTCTCTTGTATGTAGATTTGCTGGCTTCCATCTCAGGAACAGATAAAGGGTACACTTTTCCTCGAGGAGAGAAAGTACCAGGAAGAAGTTCGATAGGACAATTTTAGTGCCTGTGGGACAGTAAGGTATCTGCCCCCTTCTTACAAAATACATCAAGAAAATCAAGTTACACAGTAGGCAGAAAGGACAAAACTTAAAACAAGAGGGAAGTCTGGGCAATGGGAAGTCACAGAGGCACTGGACAACAGCTCATTTGGCATCTGGGAGACCAACTGATGACTTGGTTGTGGAGCCAATCAATCACCAGATTGTGTAGTTTTAACCAGGGGAGACCCAAAACAATTGTTTTAGTAGGGATCCTTAAAAGGAGAAAAAATATTTCTTCAGAATGAGATTTACCAATTGAGAGTCTTAATAATTTAGTAGGAGGGGTACCAAAACCTTCAGACAGAGGTTTCTCATCCAGAGCTAATACCTGAGGTGGAGAAGTGAATGGTAAGGTGGGAATAAAATTCTTTTCTGCAAAGCAAATGTCCATAAAATTCCCTGCTGCTCTAGAGTCAATGAAAGCCCAGGAAAGAAGAGAGGAATCAGGAAAATAAATATTTACTTACAGGAGAAGACGATGAGAGCTTTGAGAGGGTAGAAATTCTGGTTGGCCGAGGTGTTTAACCCTCAGATCCCCTAGGTCTAATAGTTTCTTGGCCTCACTGGGCAATATCTACAAAGTGACCTTTCCAACCACAATAAAGATTGGCAGAGCGGTGGCGGAGCTTCTCTTCATCAGAAAGTTGAATTGCTCCTATCTGCATGGATTCTTCTGGACCAGAATGAGAATGGTCAAACACATGAAAAGTTTTGGCTGGAGAAAAACTTTTCTTCTTTTCAGCTAGGCGTTCTCTTAGGCGATTATCCACCTTCATGCTAAGAGAAATAAGATCTTCCAATGGAGTAGGGAGATCTTAAGTGACTAAATCATCTATAAGCTGATCAGAAAGGCCTTGCCAGTAAATAGCCACAAGGGATTTATTGCTCCAGGCAGTTTCGGCAGCCAGGGTATGGAATTCAACAGCATAAGATGCCACGGAACATTGTGCTTGTTTGATCTGCATCAGATGAGAAGAGGCAACTGTAGTCTGTCCAGAGATATTGAAGGCTCTCAGAAGAGTGGAAATGAAGGTGATGGAATCAGAGATGACAGGATTGTTATGCTCCCATAATGGGGACACCCAAGCTAAAGCATCTCCAGCCAGAATGGAAATCCTAAACCCTACTTTAGCTTGTTCAGAAGCAAAGAGAAGGGAGCAGTTCAAACTGAACCTTGCATTGGTTAATAAATTCTCTGCAGGATACAGGATCACCTGAGAATCTCACAGGAGGCAGAACCCATAGGTCCTTGCTTACAGGTTGAGAGACAGGTGCAGAGGAGCTTGCCAGGACTATGGGAGAATGTGTGAACTGTATACGGGAAGAGATGGATTCCAGAACTTGAGCCATTCTATTTTGCTGGGGTTCATATGCGTCTGTGCGTGTTGCCAATGCTAACAGCATCTCTTCAGGGGTGGTGGTGGCTGCGGCCTCAGGGCTCTCCATGGCCTGATTATACTGTTATGAACTGGGCTGTCAGTCAGAGTATTCTAGACACACCATTATTGGCAGCAGCCAGCAGACCAGATATCTATAAATACCAGAGTCTATAAATATATAAATCTATAAATACCATGATTTTTGGCTTTGCCATAAGGGGAATCTCTAAGAAGTCAATGCTAATTTCTTTACCAGATTAGGAATCTTGGTTTTCACTCACATTATAAAGCTGGTATATCCTGATCATTCCTTGCAGCAGAAAGCCAAAGGGGGTCCTCGCCTCACTTTGTGCTCGCTGATGTCCTGCACGCAGACATCAGCGAATGCTTTAAAGGGATTCCAATCTTGGCGAGAGCAAAAGAGTTGCCTTGCCGAGACTGGAATCCCTTTAAAGCACTCGCTGATGTGCAGGACATCAGTGAGCATATATCAGTCAATGCGAAGTGAGGCAAGGACTCCGCACCTCACTTCGCACTATCGTGAATTACCCCCAAAGGCTCCAAAGCCATATTAACCCTTTCAGTACGTACCCCGTACCTCTCACGGGGTAGCTTCGGGTGGCCAGAA
>WMED01002173.1:8834-24979 GCA_019650415.1 Pipa parva
AAATAAATAAATTAAAATGGCATAATAATGAAAGTTTATTTTACAAACCTTGATGAATTTGCCTGGTACATCTGAATTCCTCCATAGAAATGCACACATTATATACAGTCTACTTGTTTGTAAAGTGGCTTCACTTCCTTTTATTATTCTACAAATAGATAGAAAAGTAAGATGGCACAAATGACTGTGTTAACAGAACATTTCTTTCTTGGCATTTCTATATCTGAATAGTGGCTATTATTTTACAAGGCTTGATTGTACAGGGATTGCGTTTTCTACAATGGATAGATGTGCTCTGCTTTAAACAGTACAGGAAATCATGCTATAAAGCATATGCTGCGTTTGTGTTAGGTGAAGGGCGTAGGCTGTTTGTGTCAACATGTTAGCTTATGTTGTAGAGCCCAGGTTCAATC
This sequence comes from Pipa parva, assembly GCA_019650415.1. NCBI lineage: Eukaryota > Metazoa > Chordata > Amphibia > Anura > Pipidae > Pipa > Pipa parva. The sequence goes on from WMED01002173.1 coordinate 9,248, forward strand.
CCCTGGAGATGTTTCCACTTAGTGTTGCAATAGTGATCACTCCTGCTCTCCTTCTCTCCTTTCACATTTCACTTTGCCCTTTCATTTTCCACCTCCTCATCATAAGCTTGATCAAGCAGAAAGAAGTAGATGGTAAAGCAGATACGAGATTTGAGAAATGGAGAAAAAGTAGAATAGAGGTAGTTGGATGAGGCACGACAAAGTGGAATAGAAGTAGTTGTTATGCATAATATAATATAATATAATATAATATAATATAATATAATATAATATAATATAATATAATATAATATAATGCATTTTAACTTATATATTATGTACTAAGCCAGAGGTTTTTGGGCTTCAATACAAATATTAAGAAAACAAACCCCCTCCTGGTCCTTAAATGCTTTCACTTCTCTGTACTATCCACTCAGTCCCTAAGTCCCATTTTTGGCATTACTTTTGATATGTTGCTTTTCATTAGATCTGGTAAATAAGTATGGATGAGGAAGCAGAGGAGAAAATTAAAGTCACCTTACTCATGAAAGTGCAAATTCAACTGTCAAAGTGAATTTGTATCTTATCAGGTTACTACTCTATAACTACTTATGCATTAAACAGGGTATTCCCTTGCTGAAGAAGAGAACAGTCCTGGATGCGATTTCTTGCATAGCGCAGCATAGTCAGTCGAACGGTAATAGGAAGTGGAGTGATTCAAATTCTACCAGTGAAGTGCAGTAATATCCTCACTATGTCCCACTAACTGTATTAAGTGAATAATACATCTTTTTTTTTTATGGTGCCATATCTGTAGTTCAAGTAGTCACTTTTGAAAGAACTGTAGCCTTAAAGAAGAACTAAAGCCAAAATATTAAAAAAAAAAAACTGTTAAAATACTGTACTTACCTTATATTGAGCTGATTGATTACAGTCACAGCATGAGCTGTGCTGTAATTAGCCAGCTCCTGATGCTTCCCCTGACCCTTCTTCACAGCACTGGCTCACTGAGAAGCCAGTGTGAAGTTCCTCCTACCATGTTTCACCTCGGGTGAAAAATGAGTTAAACATCATCATGTTCATTGCGGGGGCCAATGAAAACGCTCCCCTTAATGAGCGTGATGATGTAAAAGCCGGTGAAATAACTGGCAAGAGCTGCACGCTGGCTTCACAGTCAGCCAGCACGCTGTGAAGAAGCATCGGGGGAAGCTTCGGTGCCGGCTAATTACAGCACAGCTCATGCCATGACTGTAATCAATTGGCTTAGTATAAGGTAAGTATTTTAACAGTCTTTTTTTTTTTTTTGGCTGTATGTCTCCTTTAATCTAAAGCCCTGCCATCAATCCCATACTTTGCCACTTTGATATGGCAAAGTCAAATGGGCAAATTCAGGGCAGCATTCCTTGACAAATTCACTACTTAGACAGATTCCAATGCTTGAGGAATTACATATGCATTAGCAAGCAAAGTGATAGGAAGTGCTCCATAATTTCTCTGTCTTCATAAGTGTCCAAACGGAACTCAAACCTACCATATTGTAGAGTTTGCTGAATATGTGAAGATGGGGAAGTGGTTAATGGATGTAAATTTGGACCTGTACACAAATGTTTGGACTTTAATGAATAAGCTCCTATATATATGGATGATGCAGATAGAGGGGCTGATAACATTAAGGGTGAGTTTACCTGTCAATTTCACCTCACTACAATTTGAGTTGCATCTCCAAAATAGTTGCAAATAGTCACTTCTCATTATTGACTAAGCAGCAAATAAACTTGTCAAACAAGCGGACATCGACTACCACTGTCGGATGCATTGTGTGGCATAGTTAGTCAGATAGAAGTAGAATGTGGAGCCCTGTCATCAGCCCCCTAATTTACTACTCTGATGTGCAAAGTCAAATGGGTGAATTAGGAGCAATTCCTTCGAAACACTCCTTAGTCAATAGTTGAAGTACCTGTGCACATGCAATCAAAGAGATACAAAGTGCTCCTTACGATCGCGACTATTGTAGTTTCCCAAAATGGTCACGTATTTGCCACATTGTAGAGTTTGATTAATAAGCAAACATTGGGAAGTGTTGAATAGATGTGAATTCGGGGGGGGAATTCACCATTCAGCGAAGTGAGCTCTGAAGCCTTCGGCTCACTTCGCAAATGGTATTATGCGCTCTCTGATGTCCTGCACGCGAACATCAGCGAGCGCATTAAAGGGATTCCTGTCTTGGTGAGGCAACTCTTTTGCTCTCGCTGAGACTAGAATCCCTTTAATCCGCTCACTGATGTCTGCGTGCAGGATATCAGAGAGCGCATAATACCATTTGCGAAGTGATGCGAAGGCTTCGGAGCTCACTTCGCTGAATGGTGAATTCCCCCCTCAAACCTTACGCGACTATTTGGCCTTTAGTCAATAAGGTCCATACTGTCTACACATACTCAATAGGATACTTTCTGCAATTGAAACAATTAGCTGTATAAAATAAACAACAAGCAAAAAATTCATGTGAAATATGAACAACTTGCTTTTATGCAACAGAACACTTTGTAATTTTTATTTAACTTTACTAAAACTCTCACCATGAAATATAATAATGGCAATATCAGAAAAACTAAACAAAAACAACGGCAATATTTTAGGCAATGTTTGTTCTGAATACATTTTAAAACATCAAAAAATGTTTTTTGAGTATATTTCCCCTTAAAGTTTATTTCCAAAACATTAAATAGCATGATAAGGCATTGTAATGAGCTGGAGTTTATTTTGCTCTTACTGTGCTGCAGAAACATGGAACATGGTATTGTTTTTAAGCTGCTTTTGTTTGCTCCTGTTTCCTTGTATTTCCGTTTGTGTGTATCAAATAGTAAAGCATGTACATAATAAACTATTTTCTGTTATAAAGTTTTCTTGCAGTTCATGCACTAGGGAGAAATCTTGCTTATATTACTTTTATAACGAATGCACAAAACCATGGCTAGTTGTTTATATATATATATATATATATATATATATATATATATATATATATATATATGGGCAATAACTGTTGTTCCACAAAGCTGCTGAAAAATGTAACACATGATATCTTTTAGACTTTAAGGCTGAAATGTAATAAAATTGAAAAGTTTGATATTGCGATATCGATAATTTCAACCTGATATCGTGATATCGAATAGTAATTTATAAAATAAAAATTGTTTACCACAATATTGAAAATTCAATATCAAATTTATACTGATATTGTGACATTGAAAATTCAATCAAAACTTTTCAGTCTGTTTATTTCAATGGAAAATCCATACTTTTGATAATTTCGACAGAAAAATTCAATATCGCAATATCAAATTTTTGATCATTTTTGATTTTTTTTTATTGAATTTTTCAGTCAAAAAGTCAAAATGGCCTTTATGACTTTAATAAATTTCACCCTAAATATGATAAATAGGTAATGACACATAATCCTGCTCAGGCATATTGCTTCTAAGAAAACAAATCTGATACAGCTGATTTATGATCTGAATGAAAAAATCTTTGGCAGTCCTAAAACACTTGGATGTGACAAACATTTACAAACCCAATGTCTATTAAAAGCATTGGAATTGCTTTGGTTCTTGAATATAGGATTGCTGTATTTCATCATTTATGCTGACAATATAAGCATTCCTCATGGATATTTATGTCAGTGAAATTTACCTGGCCATTAGTAGAGGACCTTAATCATCAGTATGAATGTACAGTGCTAAACAACAACAGACAAGCTACAAATTCAAGTCAAAAGCTTTGGCCTCTTTATTAAAATCTTGACAATAAGGATAAAGGCAATTTTATCATGAATCAGCAAGATCTCCTTCAACAAGGCTTCTTTATCTGCTCTACACGAACAGCTACTGATTTCAAATATTTATCGCACTAATCCATAAGATGGATGTGACATCAGTATTTACATTTTAGCAAACTAAACAGTCAAATCAATAATCTGACTGATTCACTTAGCATTAAAAAGTCACTATAATGCAGAACATGGAGAATAACCAAATTAAAAATAACTGTATTTGCTATAATATTTATAGAGGCAGGTACAGATCTGTTATAAGGCAGGATAAATGCCTTTTATACATCAAACGATCACCAATCTGCATTTTACAGGGAAGTCATTCAATGCTACTCCCACATAGATTAGTTATATACAAAACTTTGTTTCTAATTCTAACAACATGAAATGTTTAGGAAAAACAACGGCTAAGCATTCAAAGATACCCATTAGAAATCATTATTCCTCCACAAGACAAATGGGACACTGTAACCTGAATGGGAATTTCTCACACCCCATTTACACTGATAAGTGCTCAGTTGCATTCAACAGTAGCTAGTAGCCCCTAAGGACTACAACTATATATACTAGACATATTTAAAGCAGAACTCGACCCCTGTGCAGTATCGTGTCTCTAGCCACATTGTCATACAGACCAGGTGACTGGCTGGTTGGTTGAATCCTCTATAGAAATAAACTTTTGGCCCTATGTTAGCAGCCCTGCATGTCTTAGTCATGTCCCTTAGACTAATAAGACCTTTGATCTAGAGAAGGCAAATAAGAATTGACAAACATATGGGCATATTTAGTTTTCCTTCAAGCAACTGATCTCTAAAGCACATGAACAGGTTTGGAAATTTCCCATTTTATTCAATGGTTTCACAGTGCCGAGCAGATACTTTAAATCAAAGGTGAAATAACTCTATAGACTGCTTTTACTGGATAATGTACTTTTAGGTGTTGTATTTTCAGGAGCCAGGATAGTACAAACTCTGAATGCATTTAGCAATAATAATAATAATTCCTTTAACACTCTAGCCGTTAAATGGACGAGCTGCTAAATTCATCATCTTTGCCAGCTCATCACATGCTTGAGAACTCCAAGTTAACCTTTTCATTGCTTGCAAAAACCTAAATGTATTGGATGCGATTTAGCATTTAAGTGGTAAAAAGTCAACAAATTATCTAATCATTGTGAAGAATTATCTTTTAACTTTCTTGAATATTTTTTTCCTACATATAAAGCATTAGTCTGCAATTAAAGATATAGTTTTAATCACATAGAATACTATTGGATATATAATATATAGGTGCTGTGATACTGTATCTTAAAATCCTCTATATAACTGAAAAAGAAGAATCATTCATCACATATGTCTTTGCTCTGGGCTTTGTGCTTAGCTTCAAGTAGCTTCGTACCAATGTTCTGTGAAAAGGAATGCCCTGTAAAGTTTTTCCAGTTTATTAAAATGAAGTATCTGCTATTTTTAATGTTTAATCAGATTTTTTTTTATAGTTATTACTGATAAAGGTAGTTTCCACAGTCTTACCAGGTTCAGTACCATTTTCATTAGTTCATTAGAGTGACTGTTATTTAAAGGAGTAATAAATGCTCTCTAGGTCCAGGAGTAATTCTTAAGGGTGGAAGGTGGAAATACTTGATGTCAGGTGTTTTATGGTCCATTGCTACCTCTTGCTTTTCAAACCTAGCTGGACTCTCCTGCTCTTCACATGTTTTGCAATCCTCTTCACGTCCTGTTTCTTTGTGTTTTGGTGAAATGAGCAAGCATTAACCTACTACCCAATAGAAAACTGCTTCTGTGTTTGCTCAATTTTGCCAAATACACAAAAAACAGGAAGTGAAGAGGATCGCTTGTAGGAGTGCATGTAAACGCTGGACCATAAAACACCTAAGCAGTAAGTATTTTCTGCCTCCTCCTTAAGAATTACCCCTGAACTTAACAAGCATTTTGTTCTCCTTTAAATGAAGGAATATCCATTCATTTATTTAGCAATCAAAGCCCTGCAGCACGTTAAATTTCTATTTTATATAAAAAGAGAATTCAAGCATAATTCACAGTATAATACACAATTTTCTATGACAACAGTTTACATTTTGGAGTTAGGTTATATGGTACTAGGCATAGTCTGTTTTGTAATGTGGATTTCACTTTTTGGGGGGGATTTAAAAAGGTAAGGATTTGCTAAAAATGTAGAAAAAGTTTCAAACTTCTGAGGTGTAAATTCACAAATGAAGAGACAAGTGCACTTTGTGAGTATACTTTGTTTGAATCATTTTTTGTAACCGTTAGAGTACAGAACTTTGCTGTTCTTTATGGCAAAAAACAAAAGCGAATTGTTGTTTTCCACACGAACATGAATTAGCTGAACAAATGTAAGTCTAATAAAGTCATTTTTAATAGACGTCATAATTCACATTATATACTAACAAACATTTACTTATAATACAGTATATAACACAATAAAAACAATTAGAGATTACCGTCAAATAAAAAGTTTAACACATTTATTTGCCGTAATAAAAAAATTATTTTGCATGGTTTGTGCATGGACTGGCTTGTGTTATTTTGCATGGAATATATCTCTCAGATCACTATAATTTTGTACTAACGTTTGTGCAATCTTCTATAATGTGCTACAAATTTGCTTTCTATTTAACTATACGATACAGAAAAGTAGTATATCACTTTCCAACTAATCTATTTTTGCCTCTTGTATTTTGATGTGCTGGGATGTTTTTAAAGATGGTCGATCAGTTCAGGAAAAAATTGCCGAAGCCATTGACAAAGATAATCATTTCAGTTCAGAACCAGAAGCAAGTGATTCAAGTACTGATGAAGAAGACAACTTTAAGAATGGCATTATTAGAAGCAAATGTAAGCTTGTATTTTAAAACCACTGAAATATAATGTATTCATATCTATTTATAGCATTTATTAAAGTTAATTTTAAAATATTTAAAATATGTTAAAATATTCAATAATGATTATTATTTGGAATTAGTTTAAACATTGTTTAGGGTGAATGCAAATTGTATTTCCAACATCTTCTAACAGGACTGCAATAGCAATAGTGATACATACAAATACATAGTAACATCATTTTATTTCTTACATTTTTAGCTTTGGATGAAAATACTATATGTAATACACCAACACCTGATGGGATACTACTAAATGAAACAGAGGAAAGTGACAAGTATAGTAAAGAAGAACAACATTTAGAAGGAAGAAGTACAATCAGGGCAGATTCTATGGAAGAATCATTTAGTTTGCTAGATGCAGTGGAAAATATTGGCAAGGAAGAAGCAGAAGACATTGGACAGAGCTGTGATAAATCTGAACTAACAGAATCAAATGAAAATATTAGGGAAGAGGAAAATATGAACAAGGAAAATGGAACATTAACCAATGATGATGATAAAGGGAATATGATGGAGGCTTCTTCTGTTACTGAAAGCTCTGAAATGGATGCTATACATGAGAATGTGGGTGATGCTGAAACTAAAGAGGAAGGTGCAGTTCAAGACAGTAATGAAGTAATAGGTGATGTGGGTGGCTTTGAGACTAAAGAGGAAGTTGTAGTTGATGACATAACTACTGAAGAAATAGGGAATGTGGGTGACTCTGAAACAAAAGAGGAGGGTACAGGTGAAGACATATCCCATGCAGAAATAGGTGATGTGGATGACTCTGATGCTAAAGAAGAAAGTACAATTGAAGACCTATCTCCTGAGAAAATAGATGATGTAGGTGACTCTGAAACTAAAGATGAAGGATTACTTGAATACATATCTCCTGAAGAAATGGGTGATGTGGGTAACTCTGATGCTAAAGAGGAAGGTACAGTTGAAGACATATCCCCTGAAGAAGTAGTTGATGTGGGTAACTCTGAAACCAAAGAGGAAGATACAGTTGAAGACATATCCCCTGAAGAAATAGTCAATGTGGATAACTCTGAAGCAAAAGAAGAATGTGCAGTTGAAGACATATCCCCTGAAGAAATAGTTAATGTAGGTGACTCTGCAACCAAAGAGGAAGATACAGTGGAAGACATATCCCCTGAAGAAATAGGCAATGTGGATAACTCTGAAGCAAAAGAGGAATGTACAATTGAAGATATATCCCCTGAAGAAATAGGTGATGTGGATAACTCTGAAGCTAAAGAGGAATGTACAGTTGAAGACATATCCCCTGAAGAAATAGATGATGTGGGTGACTCTGAAACTAAAGAGGAAGGTGCAGTTGAAGACACATCCCCTGAAGAAATAGGCAATGTGGATAACTCTGAAGCTAAAGAGGAATGTACAGTTGAAGACATATCCCCCGAAGAAATTGGTGATGTGGGTGAATCTGAAACTAAAGAGGAAGGTGCAGTTGAAGACATATCACCAGAAGAAATAGGCAATGTGGATAACTCTGAAGGTAAAGAGGAATTTACAGTTGAAGACATATCCTCTGAAGAAATAGGTGATGTAGGTAACTCGGAAAATAAAGAAGAAAATGTAGTTGATGACATATCACCAGAAGAAATGGGTGATGTGAGTAGCATTGAGACTAAAGAGGAAGGTGCAGATGAAGATATATCACCTGAAAAAATATGGAATGCAGATGACTCTGAGACTAAAGATGAATGTGCAGTGAATGATATACCTACTGAGGAAATAGAAATTGTGGGTGATTCTGAAACAAAAGATGAAAGCACAACTGATGACCTATCACCTGAAGAAATAGGCAATGTGGATGATTCTAAGACTAAAGAGGAAGATGTAATTGATAATGTACCTGCTGATGAACTAGGGAATGTGGTTGACTCTGAAACTATAGCTCATGACATACCTGCTGAAGAAGCAGGTGATGTGGGTAACTCTGATGCTGAAGATGAAAGTATAGTTGAAGACACATCTCCTGATAAAATAGATTATGTAGGTGACTCTGAAACTAAAGAAGAAGGTGCAGTTGAAAACAAATCACCAGAAGAAATGGGTGATGTGGGTGGCATTGAGACTAAAGAGGAAGGTGCAGATGAAGACATATCTCAAGAAGAAATAGGGAATGTGGATGACTATGAGACTAAAGAGGAAGATGTAGTTGATACCATACCTGCTGAAGAACTAGGGAATGTGGTTGATTCTAAAACTATAGCGGAGGATACAGATAAAGATATACCCTACGAAGAAATAGGTGATGAAGGTAATTCTGATTCTAAAGAGGAAAGTACAGTTGAAGACATATCTCCTGAGAAAAAAGATAATGAAGGTGACTCTGAAACTAAAGGGGAAGGTGCAGTTGAAGACATATCTCCAGAAGAAATAGGGTATGTGGATGATTCTGAAATTAAAGAGGAGGGTACTGGTGAAGACATATCCCATGAAGAAATAGGTGATGTGGGTAACCCTGGTTCTGAAGAGGAAACTGCAGTTGAAGGAATGTCTCCTGAGAAAATAGATGATGTAGGTGACATTGAAACTAAAAAGGAAGGTGAAGTTGAAAATATATCCCCTGATGAAATGGTTGATGTGGGTGGCTTTGAGACTACAGAGGAAGGTGCAGTTAAAGACATATCCCCTGAAGAAATGGGTGGCTTTGAGACTAAAGAGGAAGATACAGTTGATCATATATCTACAGAAGAAATAGGGAATGTGGGTGACTCTGAAATTAAAGAGGAGGCTACTGCTGAAGACATATCCCATGAAGAAATAGGTGATGGGAGTAACTCTGATTCTAAAGAGGAAAGTGTAGTTGAAGAAGTATCTCCTGAGAAAATAGATGATGTAGGTGATGCTGAAACTAAAGAGGAAGGTGCAGTTGAAGACATATCACCTGAAGTAATGAGTGGTGTGGGTGGCTTTGAGACTATAGAGGAAGGTGATGAAATACCTACTGAAGAAATAGGGAATATGGGTGACTCTGAAACAAAAGAGGAGGGTACAGGTGAAGACATATCCCATGCAGAAATAGGTGGTGTGGATAACTCAGATGCTAAAGAGGAAAGTACAGTTGAAGAGATATCTCCTGAAGAAATAGGTGATGTAGGTGACTCTGAAACTAAAGAGGAAGGAGTACTTAAAGACATATCCCCTGAAGAAATGGGTGATGTGAGTAACTCTGATGCTAAAGAGGAAGGTACAGTGGAAGACATATCCCCTGAAGAAATAGGCAATGTGGATGACTCTGACACAAAAGAGGAAGGAACAGTTGATTACATACCTACAGAAGAAATAGGGGATGTTGGCGATTCTGAGACTAAAGAGCAAGGTACAGATGATGACAAAACTCCTGTAGAGTTAATAAATATGGCTGACTATGAGACAGTTGAAGACATTTCTCCTGAAGAAATGGAGCATATGGGTGACTCTGAGACTAATAAAGAAGGTGCAGATGAAGACATACCTCCTGAAGAGCTAGGGATTGTGGGTGATTCTGAGACTATAGAGGAATGTACAACTGGTGACATACCTCTTGAAGAAATAGGGAAAGAAGGGGAATCTGAAAATATAGAGGATGGAACTGTTGATGACATATCTCCTGTGGAAATTGAAAATGCAGGTGATGCTGAGAAAGAAGATGGAGATATGGATGATAACAGATCTCATGAAGAAGTTGGGAATGTTGGTGATGAAATATGTCCTGAAACTAAAAAACAAGAGGCACAGGCTAGCGACAATACCATAGTAGAAGATTTATCTGTTCAAGATGGTGATACGAATGTACAAAATGAAGAGACTGATGGAAATGTAAAAATCAAAGGGGAGGGTGAAAGTCAAGCACTGAATGGAGATGAAGTCAATAACGTGGAACCTGTTATGTCTGAAACATCACAGGATCAATTATTAGATAATAATGAAACAGATTCTGATCAAGACAAAGTGACAGATGGAAAATTGCAAGATACCCCAATCACAGAATTTACAGAGCCTTCATCAAATACTGAAGTATCTGTTAATGAAGAAACAATCGAAGAAGGCAGTGCAAATATTAAAGAAACTGAACAAGATGAGAGTCTTGATGAATCAATGAAGCTGGCAACAAATGAATTAAAAACTGAGGAAATTCTGAAACCATCTGATAATGATGAAGATGCTGACATTGAAAAAGGAAGTGACAAATCAAATACTGAAGACCTGAATACAGCATATGAAGATTCCCAATAGCGAACAGCAGCAAATAAACATGGTTAGTAATCATTTTCTGAACAAAATCTTTTATCATTGTACAAAGCTAAAAAAAACTGACGTGCCTAAAGCAACTAAATCAACCATTTGTGCAGCTGATCATAAAGTGATCTGGTTCTTTACTTTGCAAGAGAGAGATAGAGAATACACATGACCAACAAAGATGATGAACAGGTGCTACTAAATAATGACATAAAGAATTGATTGAAACAAAATGACTCAAACAGAAATGGTATTAAATAAATAAAGTATGGACAAAGGATAACTAAACACAGATGTAAGGGTATGATAGATTTAACCACTAAACCCTCAAATTCTAATCTCTTATAGAATGGCTAGAGTGAGCATAGAAACACAAGATGGGCATTCTGCATTAATGCAGTTTCACCCAAGCAGAAATGTAACCACAGATGTGTTTCCAGGTATGTTGTCTTCTGAAAAAGCACAAATAATAGGCAAGGCAAAGGAGTAGAAATGCAGTGATTTAGCCATGGAAACAGGCCACAGATGAGTTAAATAGATACTGTTTTCTCACATAATGGCTGAACATTACTATATACCCAACAATGAAAGAGTGGATAGAATACCCTATGCAAAGAGATATAAATGAACATACATCACTCCACCAGTGGGAGTGATTGATCATACTCAATTTAAGTCTGAAACAGCATAATAACAAAGAGGGCCAAGATAAAAAATAACTATCCTCAGCAAAATTGAGATTAGAGTGAAACAAATGACATGGCCTCCACAGATGCCAAGCAATCAATATGTATAAGTATATATTGATTAAAATAACTTATTAACACTAAAGAGTATCATGAAGTGCGCTTTATGTTGGAGCATATTATACTATTACTGAGCAACACGCAGAGCACAAAGTTTGTACACACACGCATATGTTAACACCATTAACTGCTTTTAAAGTCCAAGGACTTCAAGGACCTCATAAGTCTATTTAATAAATCTTTTTGACTCCTATGAGCACCTCAAACTAACCTTTATAATGGTTTTAGTTGCTATTCATATATTAAATGCTATAGGATGCTACTGAAAGAATATGCAATAAATTTGCACTTAAACTGGACCTATAAGGTCAATAATTTAAGGCAGTGGCTGCAGAGTGTAGTTTAAGCTTGGCGCTAAAAGCATTAAGGTCAGAATGATAGAAATAGGGGTATTTTCCCCTATTCTTCTGGCTCTTCCAATCGGGTCCTCCCAGTACTAATATTTGAGGATCTGATTGGAGAAGCCACAATGATAACTCCCATGTGGCTCCATTGACTCATCTTTTAGCTGTAGTTCTGAATCAGATGCTTTTAGCATTAAACGCTGCCTGCAATGCATGTGCTAATAAGTACATTTAGAAGGCCAACTTTATATTATTTCTTTATCTCCTGAAAATGGGAAATTTTGTAGATCTTCAATTTATTTATTTTCCTTATTTAGTTTAGGAATCTGCTTTCTAATGGCAGAAATATCCATCATATTGTAGTGACACCTCCACAGATCTGACTTGGGACAAAGATTTCTTTGGAGGAAAATAAAAAAGTTTTGAAAAGAAAAAGCTCAGGTTATTTTTAGAACTTGTACAAGTTTAGAAACGCAGATATTAGACAAAGTGGGGTTATTTTTAGGAAATTTAAATAAGGTAAAGACCATTTTGCTGGTAGAAAAGACCCAATGACATAAGTATATTAGTGTATATTTGGGTTTTTGTCAATAGACAGAAGTTTAGAAAAAAACAGAATAAAGGGCAAAACATGGCACATCCCCTTATGAATATACTACCAATATACTATGATTTACTTTGGTGCCAAATATACCTATTAAATGTGCCAGATATATTTTTACAATTTTACATATTGTACTTGTCAATTTATAGAAGGAGAAAGCTCTTTTGGGACCATCTCTTAGAAAGCACACTAGTTATTTTAGGGGGTAAAAAGTTTGTGGGGGGAATTCACGATTGTATGAAGTGAGCTCCGAAGCCTTCGGCTCACTTCACACAATCGTGAATTCCCCCCTGTGGCTCTGTGTCATACAGTATATTCCAATAAAGGGTGCTCCATGTGTAATTGTACAACATAGAAACATAAAAATAAAACTATAGGAAAGAGGAACTACAGCAGCCAATACAACTAAGGACTTGGACAACATAGTCAGTAAAATTCTAATCCATGATACTTAGCTTACTCTTAATACATGGATTTTAACGAGTATTAGTACATTAAGATTAGGGATATGTGCTTTATAATGTTACTCACAATTGAGGTGATTTATAAAACATCTGTTATATAGATGACAATAGAAAAAATCATTATTACCCACTTAACATACAGGGAAACTGGAAAAAGAAGTGCAGTTTTGCCTTCAGAAATTGCTGTACTAGATCAGAATAATGTGAAATCAGTCCTTCTGGGACCCTACTCTTGTATTCTTGTCTATGTCATTTCCTCTCTGCAGTGGATGCCAGTATGCTCTGCTCTCCTGATTGCTTTGTCATTAATCTTGGGTGGTTCAGTTAGAAATTGGATTTTGGATATATGGACAATTTATTTATTTAAATGTAAATACAGTGTTAGCAGGACTGATTTTGCCAGATTCTGCAAAACTGATTTTGTCATTTGGCACAACTCATCCATATATCCTATGTATTAAGAATAGCTTCTACATAGGAGTCCCTTACTTATGCTAAGCTGAATAACATGTTGGAGGAAATGTATCAAATGGCGTTATCATAATGGTAAAAAATGGCACAAAAAAATAGCAATTTTTCATCATTAAAAATGTGCCTAATGATAAATTATGTGGTTATTAATTTATGTCTGGTTGTGTAAAGGTCTGAATTTGCATCCATTCAACAATTCCCCATATTTGCATATTCATCAAACTCTGCCAATGATACATTAGCTTCCAATTCAGAAACTTACAATAGAATTCCTTTGTGTGTGAGTTACCTGATAATTTGCCTATTCATCAAGTGTTGGAGTCTGCCAGTGACATTATCAGTAAGGCATACTTTAATGTACAGTATTTGCCAGTTTGAATTAATCAGATCAAAGCATCAAGTAAGGTGGTTGATGGCAGAGCTTTGGTGTGACTTAATATAACCATTTATTTAAAAGTGACAATAATGACTGTGACTAATGGACAACATGAAATAGGGATTTGTTGACATAGAAACAAATGTATTATTGACTTAAAGGGGTACTATAGTGCTGATATACATCATACACATACATATAAAACTCTTTTATACTAAGCCAATTAGTGATGCAAATAGTTAAAAAAAATTTTTAGAGAAGAAATAATACTTGCAGTTTGTTTCCCTTAATTAGTTTTCATAAGAGCTGACATTTCCCCCCCCCCTCTCATTTCTGTTCTGCAAGTTAGGCAACTCGAGAAGAAAAACCTGCCTGACTGCTATTGGTTAAGCAGTGTGCTGACCTTCTGGTCACATAAATTAAGCAGGAATGCTGGAGATTACAGAGGGAAAGCTGACTTGTGCACATGTGCTAAGTAGTAAGCAAAAATGTCCGGGGGAGGGTACCTTTTCATAGAAAACTGGCTGGTACACGTCACACACACATTTCCTGGTGTGGGAGTTTATCATTGCTGCCTATTCAATCATTCTGCTCCACATGAAACATCTACAGGGGAGAAATGCTTCTCACTAAGGTATAGTACTGCAGATGTAAAGCTGTAAGGGGTTATTCACTAAGGAGCGAATTTGAATGTCGAATTCACAAACAGCGGATTCCCATAATAAATCTTCTACAATTTACCCATTGTAAAGTCACGACAATTTTTTAAAGATTGCGACAATTTTCCCATAATAAATTCGCGACTGCAACAATATTCTCATTATAAAGACGTGACTGCGACAGTAGCAGCTTATTGCGACTGTCTTTATCTGGCGAATTTGCACTTATATGCTTAGTGAATAAACCCCGTAATCTGACTATAGTTCCCCTTTAATATGGTTAGTGGGAAATTGTGAGAATGATGTCACTGCACTGCACTGGTGTAGCCACTTAATGTAGTTAAAGTGACCCTAACATTAAACTATTATCCCCTAACCCCCAGGTTCCAGCCAGCTACTGCGATTCTCTCATGGGGGTGCTGTCGCTTCCACCCCCAAATATTAGGCAATAATAACAACACTTTTTAGTGCTACAGTATCTACAATTTGCTCTCCAATACAGGTTGATCAGAGGCAAACCCAGAGTAGCTGGCTAGTACCTGGGGGAAGGAGTCAGGTTCGCGAATCCAAACAGTGGTCATTAAGTTAAGCAATACTGCATTTGCCACTATTACTATCTCCCCTTTTTACCTATACAGGTTGACTGAGGGAAACCCAGAGTAGCTGGCTAGTACCTGGTGGTTAGGGGATTATAGTTTAATGTTAGGGTCGCTTTAACTACATTAAGTGGCTATTAAGCTAACAGCAATAGCACACATGCCTCTTCAAATCATTTTTTTCCTTCTCCCCATACAGATTTTTTGAGGGAAACCCAGAATAGCTGAGCAGCACCTGGGGGAAGAATAGGTATTAGCAGAAACTTCAAGGATACTGTGTCTGAACACCTTAAACACTGAATTTTAGTATAATTAAGACCTACCGTCATTTATCCCACACCCATTTTTTCTTTTGAACAACCCTATTATCTTTTCTTTTCTTTGGTGGCTTATTCATTTTTAAACTATTTTTTTAATGATAATTGAATAAAAAATTGTTTTTAAAGTT
>WMED01002174.1:0-19492 GCA_019650415.1 Pipa parva
TAGACTTTGTAAAAATTAACATTTGTGTCATTCTCAAAACATTTGGCCATGACTGTACAAGTCTAAAATCATAGATGTTGATTCATGGCTTTTTTTTTGTTATAGAATGTAATAAGATTCTGTGCCATTGTCAAAGTGTTCTATATCCACTATATTTAGTGGACCGTTCTACCATTGTTCTAATAAAGCATTCTCAAGGCTAGAAGTTATATAATTCCGATTCAATAGCTGTGTGTCTAACAGCTATATTGATGTTCATTATTTAAGATTCAGTTTTCCAAATTGAAAATTATAAAATACTCATGCATGAACACCGTTAATCCATATCATGGTTGTCATGGATATACTTGTCATTATCTTTGTCTGCCATATGACAGGTCTCTAAACATGTTAGCAATGGTTTCAATAAATAATCCCTTTACTACACAAATGTCTCTGCAGTAGTAATGTGCCTTATGAGAAGATTCAACATTTTAGCCTAGAAAGCTGCATTACAATGATCTCATTAGACAATGCATTTCTCATGGTCAAACTGTACTGTGTGATGGGAAAATGCTAGTATGTCACTAGCACAAATTCCAGGCTCATATAAAAGTGTAAATAATTGTTAATCCAAAGGGATGTTTCTGATTATTTTATTAAGTATGTTATAGAATGTAGACCATGAAAATGCAAACATTTTCAGAAATGGAACTGAACATAAAGCTAAAAAACAAACCAAAAAAATAAAAAAGCAGAGACTGTATTGGCTTATAATAATATCATCCAAACAGCAAAAGTTATTATTTAATTGAATGTGAAGTTGAATACCCTTTAATATTCATTATTTAATATGTCCAAACTTAAAAGATCAAAACTGAATACATTAAATGCTGGAACAGGTATGGAAAATGAAGTTACGACATTCATTTGGAAAAGTAACTTCATATAAAGTCATTTTTTCCACCATATTTGATTTCAACAAAACAGATGTGATATAGTATAACATATAGCATGTGCCATTTCGATTTTGTGGCCAACTGTAATTTTAATGAAAAACCAAATATCACATTTCTATTGACAAAGCAGTTGCCCAAATATTAAAGTTGAAACCCCAAAATGTATTACTTTACAATTTTGTTTCTCTTTGCCGATTGCAGCTATTATTTATCCGTTTGTTGAAAAAAGACCCCAGTTTACTCACATTATTTTCTATAGATCTTTACATATTCATAAACTATCTTGGAATTCCCAATTTTAAAGTAATATACACTTTCAAGAGATTTCCTAAAATTTGAAAGTACAAATGTAGTATACCAGAGAGACAAGACAAAAAAAATTAATTAAGTAGTTTCTCTAAACTTAATAAATATGTCTAAATGTGCGGGTATGGTGATCCCTAGTGGGCACATTTGGGATCTCTCTATGGGATTACTGAAATTAATATTCAGTGATGAATCATAACCAAGGTGGGATTTATCTAAGTAATATAAATATGAGAGGTTACAAGAAGTTCAAGTGTGGAGTGTTGGAGAGAGAAGAAAACAGCATGTAGGGATCAGTAGAGATAGCACCCGAGGGATTCTGGGCCTCAAGGTGGAGGATCCTAGGTTTGGGGATGTAACACTATTTTTGGTATTGATGGATTACAAATATTAAGATGTGAACAGCTCATGAAGATACTGCATTTATTAAATGGAAACTGACTGCTGTAAATGTTTTTCAACTATTTTTGAAGTAAAGTTTTGGAAAACATTTGACAAGCATCAGGACTCCTGTGTATTTCCTCCATCAGCTGGGAAGAGAGTGGTGTTTAAAGGTTAAAGGCCAAGTAACAGAACAGAGGTACCTCCTTAACCTATTTAACAAAAAGTTATATTTTATTCTCTTTGACTGTAAATGACCCAATGGATAAAGGGACATTGTATAGCCCGTGACTGAGCTAAAAACACACCACCCTGTTAGCTGGGCTTTACACAAATTAGTCACAAATGGTCACTATATTGTCTTAATATAAGACTAGTCTATATTTGTAGTGGTGGATCAATGCAGTAGGACATCATTTGTGCCTTTATTTGCATAATTTAAGTGTTTGTGTATGTGTTTTTGTCCTGTGGGATAGATAAAATGAGTGTAACACTGTGCTTTATTTACCCATTAACACAGGCTTCCTGGTCTCATTACACCTTACTGTTAACTAAATCCAAACATTTTACAAACTTTCTCTCATTGAGTTAATCACATCCCACATTTCACAATGTTACTAGTTTTCCAACATTTCTTTAAGTTCTATATTCTGCTTCTGGAACAACCTCATATGTAATATTTTGATCTGTGTCCCATATAATTAGGGACTTAGCTAGTGGGATGCACTTTTTCCAATATTTAGCTATACCTGTTTATGTGGCAATAAACATGTGGTGAAGCAAATCTCCAGAGGGCCAGTTTGGTCAATTTAGATCAAACTTGTTGCCATTCTTGTGCATCTATGAGCTGCTTCTGAGTATCAGCCAGTGATTTGATCGGATCAAAATAGATTATAATGGTTGTGCCCAAGAAATGTGTTCATTGTTCCCTAAAGCCTCACCAAACTCCCTGGTTGAACAATGAACATACATTTGTACTGTATGCATGTACCTGTCAACATAGAGGGCAAAATGGATGGAGCAAGATTTAGACAAATCTTAAAGGATAACTTGCACCAAGCATTTATATCACAAAACTACAATAACCCACATTAAGATGGCTTTAATATAAAATAAAAATAAAGTCAATCTCCAGGATTCATCTACTTCAAACCAGAGTTCCATCAAAAATGGCACCCTTCTCCCAGATTTTGTGATGAAAATTCACTCCAATATTAATCACTGTATGGATGGCAAATATACTGAACTGTAAATTCCTGAAAAATACATGCAGGAAAATGTCAAATGATACCTATACCATGTGTTTTATTTTTCACAGTAATACCCACCGATTATAATGTGATTTTCTCTGGAGGCACAACTTCCCTGTACAGAGGTTATTTAGAAGGTAAAAGGTCATCTTAAATATGGCACAACAGAACAGTACAAAAAAAAAAAAATCTCATTATAATCCTTTTACAAAAAAGTTGCACTCAACAATAAATCATTTTCTCTTAGTTGTAGGGGAACACAGGAATTCTGGATTAAAGGAACCTCCTGATGGGAGGTACCTTTTCCCAGTGTGCCTGCATAAGAAAAAATAAAATTGCAAAAAAAATACAGAATGATTTTGTTTCATACATATGGCTCAAAAGTACTAAAAGGATTGCTCAAATACAGGACTTTATGGTATGATTAAGGAATGACAGGTATGCTTTTCTTAAATTTCTATAATTGAATAGCAGGGAGGTCCCAAAAAGAAAAATAATCAGAGCTTTTACCTTTAACTTTATAAGAAAAAATTCCAGCAATTTCTTTTCTCAATTCTCTATTTCCTAAACTTCCGACATACTCTCTACTGCTGCTAGTAATTATTCAGGAGAGATATTTTTATTTCTCGACAATAAGCACCGCATGTCCTTCAAAAACCAATTTAATTAAAATGGAATAAAGTGCAATTTGATTTTAAAGTAATTTCAATGAAAAAGGTTCGGCTGATACTTTGATATCACACATACATAACTCAATTGCATTTGTATCATAAAGAACTGGAGAAGCATTTGAAGTTAATTAGAAGCAAAAACAAGTGTTTAGTTTGCAATTCATTCAAAAAGGGGGGACAGCAGTGACATTTATACTGATTTGGTTGGAAACTATTCTACTTATCTACTAGATTAACAATTAAAAATGTTATAAAGGAAAGATATGTCCAACTGCACAAAAAAAGTGTCTTTTGTAAAATAGCCCAACTACATTAGCCAACATATTGTGAATCAGAATTTAACACCCCTATTTGTCTCGCTTACCTGTCAAGCACAAACATATTATGAATCAGGTATCTATTACACTAATGTTTGGCCCTGTGTGTCCCAAATTTCCAGCTATATTAAAAACACATCCTCTGAAAATGACTTTATGTGAGTGATGCCATAGCACAGCATTTGCAATAAAGTCAGATCCAATTTCAGGAGAAAAAAAAAAGTAATGTAAATTGGATTTGACTTAAAAAATGAGTAAATCCGATTCCCATGTGTTTTTATTGAGAGACTGGAGGGACGAATGGAGAAGAAAGCATTGGACCAACTAGAAGAAATGTTCCAAAGTCACAGCATATCACAACAAGGAATGCTACTAAAATAAAGATTACTATATGCTAACGTTGTATATAATATGGTATCCAAAATATATCAAGAACTGAATAGGTAAAACTGGAAAATATATTAATGTAGTATGTTTGCCTTCAGCAGAAAAGTATCTTACTGCCACAGTGGCTAACGGGCTTCAGAATTCATCTTAGGTGAGATCTTCTACCTGTAGCAGCTATCTCTGACTTGAAAAAGAGACATCTGTTACTCAGGGACTACCAGGACTTCTAAAGGATCCCAGAACTACCACAGAGGTGAAACACCCCACAGCTATGTCAGTGTCAGAAAGGTTCAAGAACAGCAGGCAAAAGTCAGGTAAAAGCAGACTTGGAAACATGCCAGGTTTCACCCAGAGACTCCCAGATTGCAAGACAAACACTGGGCCTCTGAGGAAATCATCAAGCTCTCCTGTCTGGGCCATCCTCAATCTAGCCCCACCCTGTTCCACCACAAATCCCACCCCTTCTCCACACAAAACAAAGCAAATTCCCCATAAAATGTGTAGCCCCACTTCATCTGATGTCACAATTTGCCTCATTAAGTCCCGAGTCAATCTCCTAACCTAGGAAATGCTGCACTCCAGGTCTTCAGCTGCCTCAGAGTTCCCAGGTATGGGGATCAGGACAGGAGTCTAAACCTGGCCGGAGTACAAAGCTCTGCCAAACAACAGGTTCTGGGTTGAAACCCAGGCAGAACCACTAAAGTGGCATATGTAATATTTACATATTTTCAGGTTCATGGTTATTATAAATCACATTATAGGGATGATTAAGGCAGAATGAAATATTACTTTAACGCCAAAGAGAGATAAAGGATTTAAATGAAGCACATCTCTTCATTTTCATACCTACCCTTTTATCAGAAACCATGTTTAAAGCTGTGTAATTTCTAAGGATTGGCATGATACATTTAGGCTCCTTCCTACAATATTAACAGGGTAAAGCACCAAGCATTCCATAGCACAGAGCAAGCATTTATACAATCCAATATGGCAACTGTGATTTAGCCACAGAAAATAAAGTACCATGGCTGATTAAAAAAATACAGTGATTTAGAGTAAAGGGGATTTAAAGTCATAGGCTGGCTAGCATGCAAAGCGATACATTCATTTAAAAAAAGGAATAGTCACACATGAATATATTATTTCTCCCTCCCCTTTTTAGGGTCATTTGATTTGCTCTGTTCTTTGACCTTATTGTTCTCATTGTCACATAACTGGAAGCCTACCGCTTGCCATAGCTGCAGTTTTGGAAATGTCCCCTCGGACTGTCAAATGTTGGTTAGCTGGTATGAGCAGATTAATAGGAAAGGCAGAATGTGTCTACTGGAATTATTTACAATCATTAGAAAACAGTGATACTGCCATTTTCAGTAAACTAAGATTTACATATGTAATATTATAATGGAAAATCATATCAGTAAATGTTGAATGTCTCTGAATAAAAATATTGAAAGCAGAAATATGCCCTACAGCAGACTTCCAATCTCTTATTAATGTTTTCTTCATTGTGTAAAATCATTTGCATATCTATTAAAAAGTGCTTTTTTTTCCCTTTATTTGCTCTGTTTCTTCTTTGGCATCCCCTCTATTAGGGCACTTCAGTAGTCTGGTACCATCATTAACCCCCAAATGTCACTCAAAAATGTCGGGATCAACTTCAGTGACAGCCAATTACTGACCACTGAAGTGGCTCAGTGAAGACTACAGATAGAGGCAAAATATTACAGCACATTATAAAATAATGTGCATGAACATTTTCTTATTAGAATCAACAGAAAAATAGCAGTCACGAATAGCAGACTGGAATTCCCCTTTTAATAAGAAAATCTACTTTAGTCACCAAGTCTAAGCCATTTGTCTGAAAAAAGCAAAGACGTAACCTTAAACCACAAAAGAGGAACACAAATGTACCTTTACATTCATATCACACTCTTATGCTAGGAATATGTTACTACAGTTGTGATTTAGATATTTGATTTAAACTGAGCAGAATATGTTAAAGCTGTACCGCAGACAGCCATGCCTGTATGAATTAGAGTACAAAGGGTTAAAAAAAATCTCCAAGTGATGAAACTCTCTGTAAACTACAACTCTGAGCATCCTCAGACTAACCTAGTAGTGCTTCTGCGGTTTCACAAGTTTATCAGTACAGTTGTAGATCAAGACAGTAACAGATGTCTATAAAGCAGCATATCCCATCTAGCACATACATCACAAATGGTTTCAGTGTAAAACAAAAAAAATATCAACTTGGGCTAAAAGCCAGCTAGATCACTAAGAAAATATGTTAAAATAAAGTCACAGTTTAGATCACACTAAACTTGATATGTACTTCTAGAAAAAAGTATTTGTTTGTATGAGGCTCAAATGAGTCAAATGTGAATTTACCCTTAGCAAAATGCAATGCTAGTATTATCTGAGAACAACTATGCCCCTTCAGGCAGGATATCAAGCAACAGAGACTCAGGTAGACTTAATCGTGCAAATTACTCACAAGGAAACAAAGCAGCCATTGTATTAAACTTAAACATTTTTGTTAATCCTTTTCTTCAAAGCTAATAAATCTTCTTACCTTTAACACTATAGAAATAAGGGTTTTGAAGAGCAGATTGCTTTAATTGTCTCTTTCAGTAACATTAAAGGGAAATTCAACCTAAATTACAAGTATGAGTAAATGGTGGGGAAGGTTGCTTGTCTTCAATGTTAGGAAGCATCATTTAGCTTCAAATACCTTCTGTAACCTCTCAAAACATCAATCAACAATTTAGTAATGCCCCTCTACCAAAAATACTCCTCTGTTTACCCTAACAAGTAGCTTGGAGAATGGTACATACGTTTATTATTTCCTCTTTCTTTGCATTGGCCTAAGGCACTGAGCAAGTTAAAACAGGATATGAATTAATGAGAGTAGGTAATAAGGTTATATCTGGATACGTTCCTTGAGGAACTCATCAATCCTTAAGGAAAAGCCTGTGGTATTTGTACCAGGAACTGCCGCCAAACAGAGAGTACTGATTTGTGAGGTAAAACATATGTATACGCATCTATACTGGATTGCTTGTACAGTGCTAATCATAAATGCACTTTTTGCCATCTTCTCCCAAAAGAGAAAGTACTGTAAGAAAGTATATACTGTAAAATGATATAAAACTGTATTAATAAGTGCTATTTTAACTGTTAAACTAAAGGTTAAAACAAGTTAAATATAATAATATAGCGCTAAAAAACATAATCTGAAATAAATGATTGTGTTCTGATTAAACTCATTCAAGTGTGGCTTTTGAGATTGAATTCCATTTCACCTGATGCTATAAAAATCATTATATTACACTGATGTACCAAAGTGCTATTAATCATAGAATGGGAGAGAAAAAATGGCGCCAAACTAAAATCTGTACCAACAGGACATGAGCTGGAAGACTGATTTTACCAATTCTCTTGCCAGGATAATGATAATAATCAAATTATTATTGCTCTTTTTGTTCACTGCTTATATGATTATGAGGGCATCATTTTTTAAAGCACTGGAATTTTTACAGAATAAAAGCAGTTGGTGTTCTAGCATATGTTCAAAAGGAGATGATTTAAAGAGATAAGATGAGAATGGAAGGATGATTAAAGGTTTGTTAGAAATATCAAAATGGGTGGTGTTGACGAACTCAAACATGTTGAAAGAGATCATGAGAGGTGAAAAGAGAGAGAATAAAAGGTTTAGAGACTAGTGAGGCAAGGCACCAATCTAACTGGTGTTTGAAAAATGCTTACAGTTGGTAAATACCAGTGTGCAAACATTAAAACCTAACTGGAACATATTGGAAACACTATACCTCCTGATGTTGCACAGGGGAGCAGCGGGACAACACTGTTCCGCCCTGGCACAGACTCCACAGTTGCACTGCCTATCAATTTCTGTTGGCTGGTGTTGTCGTCAGTGACGTCTCTGGGACACTGTCCACTTCCCCCTGATTAGCTGTGCACTGGTCAGGTCTATCAAAGTGGCCAGAAATCAGGTACAGGAAAGTGGGAGGTAAGGGGGACAGGAAGTTGGTGACAGGAATCTAGGACAGGATGAAAAAAACTTCACTGTCCTGTAAAATTTGAGGCAGCTGGGAGGTCTGGAAAACACTGGGCATGTAGGAGCACTTCATACTTCCTTGTTGAAAAGGCTACATACAGTGTTGTGTTAGAATTCCCTTGAATGCACCCACAACACTACACTACCAATTCAAATCAATGTGAATGGTAAAAGTACAGCAATCCAACTAAGTATTGAAGGCCTCACCTACAACCTAAGATCACAAATCTGATAAAAATGCTCCATGACTCAGTGAAATTCAGTTTATTAAGTTGTATATATATTCAACTGTTTGTGTGGCAATCTTGTGGGTACTCTGATAAACTGATGTGTTCACCAGGGCCAACTTGTTGACTAGGTCAAAAGGGCAGTTAAGTTGTAAAGCTTTGTAATGACCCACACAGATGACGTCTGCCTAACTACACATGCTATGTATACATTTGTACCAGCAGTACTCTTTTTACACGTTTCAGAAAGCAATAACTTTCATATTTCAACATTCAAAGAGACATCATACTGTTGTCTTAAGTAGAGAAGACCCCAAAAATATTATAATCTTAGCACCCACAGGTATTTTCTGGTTAATCACTTTTGCATGTTTACCCCAGTTAGGTTTATTTTATCTGCTACAGACTGCAAAGGTCAGAACTATCTTAAATACAAGTAAACTATAAATATTGGATCCTGGTTTCTTATCTTCCTTTCTACAGCTGTGTAATAAATAAAGAAGATTTAAATTACACACTGCTCTGTAAAAGTATTTGGAGAAGAGAATTTTAGTCTGTTTTAATTCATGCTTTATTCCAGATTTTAATAGATAAAGAACAGTATACACATGCTGTCTTGCTGTTCATTTACGCAAAAGTACTTCATTTATCTTGTGATATCAGTTATCAGTAAGAGTTATTTAAAAGGAATGTTTGCATTATATGCTTTTTTTGTGTACATGTCCTTAAAGGTGAACTAAATCTCATTTTATCTAGGAGTAATTATCGGTAAATGTCTCCACCAACACAAGAAAAAAACAAAGTAGAGTGCAAAATATTTAGAGTCCACTTCCCATTGGATGTGTAGTCATTTTTGTGCAGTCAAAACACATTATTCCTGAATTACCAGCGTGTTTCCATCTGTAGAGAGACTTTAATATTATTCAACCCTCTGTTACTTGTGAAATGCAGTATCAGCGCTTTCCATACATGCTCTGCAATAAGTACCGTAAGCTAACTCTAAACTTTTTTCTAATATAATGTTTTATTTCTTTTCCTGCTACTACTCTCAGAATTAATGTAATGTGGCTATAATCTGCTCCTGGAGAAACTTTCATCCAGTGCAGAGTTTTAGCAACATTGTAAAGTTTATTTTATTTCATTTTTTAACAAATATTTCAACCTGTTCTATGGTATAAATATTAAGTAAACTTTGAATTTCAAGCAAATGCTATATTTTACAAAGCATATTTAGGCCACTATTCAAAGAAAGCAGCCAGGGATTTCAGGAGGCAATAGCTGGAAAATGTAACAAAAAAAAAAAAAAAAGACTGTTTTTGGATAACTTTTGAAGTGAAAAAAAAAATAATTGTATTCTTTACTTCCCTTTAACAAATCAGATTTTATGAGAAATACCAGATTGAGACGAGCAGTTTCCTACTAGCTATGCTGGCTTCAGAAAACAAATATGGGATCTGGTTAAAAATATTGTGGGTACTTGATTTTTTAAAAAATCTTTCATCCCTGCACAAATACCTGGGTAACCTGCTTGTTTTTTTTTTTTGGTGGTGTTATTCCAGTTCCATATGCCATATTATAAAGGCATACAATAAATCTTTCTCAACCCAGTTTACAATTTGATAAACTAAAATGTAAAGAAAGGTAAAAGCATCTTTTTGAGTTTTTTCGATGCAAAACTGACATGTGATCGAAAGATATTTAATCTAATTCTTTAGATGGAAAAGGAGCCAAATTACTTATGTAAAGTATGGCTACTTTTCCCTAGGGGGAAAAAAAATTCAATATCTTTCAATCAAATGTCAGTTTTTACATAAAAAAAAAAAAAAAAACCTTTTTGAGTTTTGTAAATTTTGTGCTAAGTGTAGTCTATCTTTTGCATTTTTTTCTCCTCTAGTATGTTGAGGGATTTTATTTTATGGTGACTATTTTCCTAAAAGCTTGGGATTTTACATACAGTATATATGTATTTTTAAAAAATGTACCTTTGTACAACGCTTCTCTTTCATCTTCTCTGTCAGCCTGCCTTTTCTTTCCTTAGTTGGGTGGGCGGGGCTAAATAATTGACATAACTCCTCCAATTAGATACCTGCTAGATCATGATTTAAGGGATCTGATTGGAGGAGCTATAATGTCAATCATTTAGCCCCGCCCAGAGAAATGGTGTATAACGGTACTTTTTTAAAAATACATATATATTTACAAAAATATTTATTTCATTAATAGAACCTAAATTAGTATTAGAGTTTTGAAGGGACAGGTACACTTTAATAAAATATAGAGGTACTACAATATATTTGGAAATTCATGTTAAAGTGCACCAATCACCAAAAAAGTGACTTTATTTAGTCTAGCTTAGCATGCTAGACTAAATGTCATTTAACTATATTAAAAAATACTTACCTTTTAAAAGTTATCCCTCTGTGAATCTGCCTCTCAGTTACAGGGGAAGCTGTCAGCGTTACTGGCTGGGGAGACTCAAAGCGCATATGCTTTGAGCTCCCCAGCCTAGAGGCACGCGCAGTCACATGACCGCAATCCTAGACTAGGGAGCTCAAAGTGAATGCATTGTAAAGCATGCATTTTGAGCCTCCCCAGTCAAAAAAAAAAGTTGGGTGATGCACAAGAGGGAATGGGGGTGGGGGGATGCACAGTGGGGGATGGTGCACAGTGTAGTGGATGATGCTGTGTAACCTGATAATGCTAGTGTATGTGCACTGAGATTTGGAGACAGGGGAGGAGAGCCTGCTTGTTATGGGGATTTCCTGTAGTGTTCGAGCGGCAGGTCAGGCAGAAAATGGCAGCTTCCATGCTTTCAAATTGGTACAGGATTCAAGTAGGTGTATTTTCAATATGCAAACTTTTTTTTGTTCCTAATTATTTGATTTACATTATAAAGTCACATACTTTATAAAACTGTAATAATCCTGAGCTGACGGGTGCACTTTAAGCATTTCACCAAGTGCATGTAAGAGCTGATATTAAGGGTTTTTCTTTTTGTTTTTCATTTTGGCACTACCCATCATTAATTTGTCCTTGAACATTTGGCTTCTATAAAAGGCAACGAGTAGACAATTGGATTGCAGGTAAGGTTTTACTAGATGTACAATCTGCATACAGATATGAACAAACAGTCACACATTTCGCAGCAGCCATATTATTCCTTTTTAGCTATTTAGTGAATTCATCACAATCTGTGTGCTGTGCAGAAAAAAAGATTGAAAGATTTTCACCACATCATAATTCACCTGACCTTTTATATGACAGAAAAAATAAGCCTCTTCGCACAATGGATTTGTTGCTCTCTTTAAACCATAAACTACACATCTCCTGTCAGAACAGATTTTATGCACAGACCAAAGAAGAAAAGGAAATGTTAGGCTGTCCATCTGTGAGATTGCTGCATGAAATATGCTGCAAAATATAAATTGCTTGCAAATCTTTCCTCAAAATGTCCTTTGCGTTAGCAGCCAGCAACATTTCTAATACAAATGTGAATATTTCAAAGTAAAATAAAAGTGGAATTAAAGAGATCCTACAACTACTATACACTGTATGTCAATTACAATAGTCCCATTAAGCATTTCTGCCACACATATTGTTTTCTGAGCAACAAAAGTGAAAAACATTTATAGGGTTATTGATCAAACTGAGAATTTGACTGTGGAAGTGAATTTTCATAGCTTCGGGTAGCTACGCCCTGATTCTCTACTCCTTATTCACTAAACAGAGGTTTCCCATAGAAAATTTGCAACCACAGTAATATTCATATAGTGAAGTCACAACCGCAACAATAGCATTCTATTGCATAGTGTGAGACTGTCATTAGCTGGCAAATTCACCACATCACAGTTTGTTGAATAACTGAATACGGGGAAGTGGCAAATTCATACCTTTATGCGACAATTCGAACTTTAGTCAATAACCCCCTTATTAATAACCTGCCCGAAGCTCCTATTCACTACCTGTACCACCACCTCCAGAGTTTTCAGCTGATCAGTCAATTTACCAGGCGTTTTAGGTGGGATATACATTTAAAGATATATTCTGTGGCCATGAAGGGCTTTGTGTACATTCATAAAACCTTTCAACCATCATAGTAGTCAATAGGTTCATGCACATTGGCATTTGAAGATCACGGGAAGTTGATATGATTACACAAAATTTTTATACAAGTGGACAGGGCCGATTTCCAGACAGTACAATTGTATGTCTTATGTGCCAGAACTGCAGTTGGCAATACAACAGTATGAAATTCATCAAAGAGCATTGGATGTTATTATAAAGAGCTATCATTTGTGTTCCTGTATCTTTCAAAATGCTTAAAGGGATCTAAAAGGCTGAATAGACTAGCAAACAATAGGGGAATATGCTCTATTGCAGCCAATGTCTTGAATAATATTTATGACAGCATTATATGAGAGGCATTGCTATGGAAACATAATGCATTTCCATTCATAGGCTGTCAGCATCAAGTGGACAGAAAACTGCTTTAATAACAAAAAATATTGGTTTTAGGCTGAACAATGAAATATCAAAAAAACTATTTCTCCTTTAAGACCTTTCTGTGGCAATTAGCATCAGACACAACATGAAAAAAAAATTAAATTAGTAACAAAACAATAGATAACTGTAGACATTTTAAAGGGGGATATTTATCAAGCTTTTTGCTTATTTTTACAGGATCAAAAACAACTTTTTGATGTAAAAAAGAGCGCAAAAAAAATTGATTTTCTACATGGCAAAAACAGTTTTTTTAAATAGGCAATCCCAGCTCAATAAAATAAATACTGTTTCCCCAGGATAAGGCAGTCTAAACACATTTTCTACTCTGAACAATTTCCTTCTTTCTGCTCTGTCTTGTAAGACAAAAGTGGCAGGAATCTGGTCGACATACTGAAATGCTTACAGTAGAATTAAATTAATAATTACTGTTATAAAATTGTACACATTTGTGAATAGACATTTGTGCGGTTTTGGCAGAATTGATTTCTTTAAATTAAACTAGATCTGCAGCAGACTAATGGCATGGTATTATGGTGTCCTTATCTATAAATATGCATATTTTTGACAATACATTAACTGCTACCATTCACCAGACAGTGCTCAGAAATCACTATTTGCTTAATCAAAGCATAAAACACTAAACAGTGAAAACACCTCTTTACTATGCATTGGTCAAATTGAGGCAGTCATACAAATTCACTCTTTAATAAATAACCCCATGCAAGGCATCTTTAATGCCCCTGTGATATTTCACATTTTATACAAACTTCAATTATGTTTATTTTTTTTAAAAGCTAGAAATCTAGAATAGATATAATGAAGTATTTGTAGGTTATAAAACTATAATCTCAGACCAACACAATATTTAACCTCCACACATCCTTAATCTGCCAAAGTATTATAAGAAAGCGCACAATAGCAGGTACCCAGGGTCTCAGAAGTTATAAATAGGTTTTCAGAACAGAATGGATGGAAGCAGCGCTGCATGAGAAAGTACATGATGACAGTTCTAATTATTATATGCTCTTGCTCTCTGAAGGGCGGCAATTAAATATGTGCTTAAACTACATTAAAGAGAAATGTTCCACAGCTGCAATATAGGCACATACGTGGGAGAGACTAGCTCTCAAAAATATATTTGGCCTTATAAAAAATGCCTTCTTGTTATCTTATTATCCTGCATATGACATCAAAGTGCCTATATGATGTCATTACTCTTGAATGAGAGACAAAATAACTTATTATAGATATTTGTGGACCCTCTGTATTTTGTTTTCGATTCCGACTCCACCCCCACGACCTAGTTATGAGTTTTCATTTTTTTTTTCCAACTTCATAAAACACTGAACACATTTGTATGTATCTGGTGTTACTTTATGTCCATTGTACAGTGTTTGAAGTAGTTTGAAAATGAAAAAGGCCTGCATTTTCTTTGTGTACAAACCTGGACAAGACTATGTAATAATCCATTTAATCAGAAACTAGAAAAAATGTGAGCAACCAGCAAACATGTCTGCAGTCAAACCTGCAACAAATTAAAAACTATCATCAAGGAATGGTCCAAAATTAATTCAAAAAAATAAAATTAAAAGAAATAATATTTGCCACAACTGCTACAATCCATCTGGACCATATTATTGCCCCAAAATTATGCATGGATTCTGTGAGGTGAGGGTGCTTTTCAGCAAGCAGACCCCCTCCCTTTTCCCCTACCTACCCTGACTGCCTGGTGATGACTAACTCACTTTGCCCTCAATCTACTGATGACGGTGGGGTTGGGGGCCAAAGATATGGAAATATGAGGTCTATGTACCTACCTAAGGGCCCCTGACCCTATATAGGCATGGATCCCATCTGATAGGAAGTAACAGCCTTATAGACTTTTTAAAGATATTTCCTCTCAGTTCCCTGCTTAGACTTGTGGCAGCTCTGCTGAAGAATTAGGATGTCGTCAGAAGGACCACTTCAGGGATTTTCTTTTTCTTTTTCCATTAGTAAAAATCAACTTTGCAAAAATGACCCTCTAGATTTAATTTCACCAAGCAAATAAATTATGTCCTTCCATAATCTATGCCTTGGGTGAGAGGGGATCAATGACACAAAAATAAATTCCAGAAAAATCCCTAAATTTTCTACTATAAACGTTAGTATGATTTATCCATACATTTAAATGCTAAAGAAACAGTATCTTATGTACAGTTTTCAAATGTTATACAGGCAACTATCTCTGAAGTCCTTAAGAAGAAATTTTTTGAGGGTATTATAATTTCTGTCCCTTAAAAAATATTATTAACAAGTCCCCAAAAATGAGTGCTCAGCATGATTGAAGTAGCCCTGCTAAGGAATGATCACTATTGCATGTATGGTATTTTCCACGTTAACAAGTTGTTCATATTTTACACATAAAGCTTATCCTGACTGTTCTAAATACTTCACCATCCAAACAAGGCTTATGTTAAACTTTTCTCACCTAACTGAGAGTCTCACTCTCTGACTTCATAAACTGAAAGATTTTTAGCAATTTCATACTTGTATATATTCCATTGACATTTGCATGTCCCCTTATACAGAATTAGAAAATATAATATAAATAGCATACAAGATATTGTCCATAAGATGGAAAAATACTGGCACAATTCTGCTGGAAACATTTACAAATGTATCTGAAAACATACACAACATAGGTAAACTGTTCCACAGGATGAAGAACAGTGTTTAATGATGTCCTTATGCATTAGGAGCAGTGATGGGGAGATATGATCAGAATATGATCAATGAAATTGGGGGGGGGGGGGTCAGGAAGGAAGTGTATAGTTTTGGAAACACTCAGTACACAACACTGAAATAAAGCAGATAGGGAGTGTAGTGTATACATAGTAAACACCATTTACAATAAATAGAAAACATTTTTTCACATATGTCAATAGCAAGCGGAAAGTTTTCAGCAAGGATCCTACATAGCTGCTTTCCTTGTTGAACCCCTTTATTACTTATAAAAGACTATTCCTATTTTCTGGTGAAAGCCATTGCGGCTAATGAACCATGTATGTTTTGAATCCCTTAAACTTAAAATGGGTCTGAAATTGTAAACCATTCATGCATTCAACTATATTGCTGCTATTTCTTTATTTACAAAAAGTCTCTTATGGGTCACTCTTATTTTTGTAATCTCTCACCATCTTTCCAGCTGTTAGTCTAAATACATGCTTATCTTTATTTAAATACTTAATAAAAGGATGATAAACGAGATTAATTCTGGGTCTCAATCACCCGTACCATTTGGTTTTTCCAAATGGAATGCTTGAGTATTAATTCAATATACTGTATATCATAAAATGGCAGATTAGCTTAGTCACCAAACCTTTTCATATACAAATTTAACTAGCTTAAAAGATTGTATTTGTATACCAAGTCCAGACATTCTGTATTGGCAGGATAACATCTTAGTATGACCAAAAGATGGAATAGATGTGGTGTTCATTTTATAATTGGGATAGGAAGAGGAATAAAGATAAGGGGTGTTTATTGCAGTTTATCCAATTCCTCTGCTGGAAACCAAGCACGTAGAAAAACAGTTTCTTCCCAGAGTAGAAATCTGATTGTGGGCTGGATCCTTTGGATGGGATGTTGCTTGTGTATTTTATGCATTTCAGGTGGAAATAAGTCTCATAATTGATTTATCAAAAAAAAAAATGGTGGCAAAGTCTTTTCTATTTGGGCTACAAGTGGACATGTAGTAAAGCAAGTACAGTACTGAGAAATCAGTTAATTAGGTAAGGTGCCAAACACTCTTGAGTTGAGCTGTCCAGGTTGATCTTCGGGGAATTGATTGGAGTCAAGTATCTTTTATTCTGACTCAGAAAGATTTAGTGGGTTATTCATCAAAGTTCAAATTTGACAGGTGTAGCAAAAGTGCATCATCCCAATCAGACAGTCACAAATTTGCATCTCTATATTCACTAAACAGCATCTCCTCGAAGTAAAGAAGAAAAAAAACAGCATGGAGAAGTGGTGAACAGACATAATTTTGGACCATCATGCTAGGTCTGAACTTTGATGAATAACCCTGTTATTTGTCATGGGCACATTCCAGTGAAGCAGCGTACTGTACCTGCTTAATAGTTATAAGCCGATCACTCAATCTCCACCACTGGCTTTACAATTATTTCCTCTGCCGTCTTGTCATCAACTTCAGGACTTCGTTACTCTATTTGGTTAATTTCTCTACATATTATTCTAGCTTGTAATAGCTCTGTATTGACTAGTATGTTAATGGTTTACAAACTCTCTCTCAGTAGACTGAAGCATCAGGGGAACAAAACTGCAGAAAAGTTCAGGGAAACCAAAACCAAAGTCCTAATTAAGTTATTATTATTAAGTCATTGACACTGATTTATCTATTAAGTGCATAGGAAAGATTTTAGGGCAAAATTTAATAAAATCAAAAATATTGATATTGTGATATTGAACAATTTTTGCAGCTATCGATATTGCCAATATTGAAATTTTGCCAATATTGGTAATGTCAATATCAAATTTTCCATTGATATTATGTATTTTCCATAGAAAAAACACAGATTTAAAGTTTTGACCAAATTTCGATATCACAATATCGATAAGCATCCGATATCTGCAATATTGATATCGCTATATCCGTAAAAACCATTCAATATCACGATATCGATATTTTCGATAAATTTCACCCTGAAAGTCATGACTTTGTCACAGGTAACAGAACCCTTACATTCATGGGCATAAGTAACAGTAGGAATTGCAATTTGAACTAAGGAGAATAAATGTCTTAGTGACAAATCTCATCACAACTAATAAAGGGAGGGTAATTTCATCCCAAAACATTGTACATTGTTATAATAAATGGGTTAATACCCTAATCTAGTTGAGCGGTCTGATTTTTCTATGCTTTTTCAGTGCCAAATCTCCCTTTGCAACATATTTAACAAGAACAACTCTAACAGCCCTGAAAGAAAGAGATGAGTAGAGAAGAGCAAATGAAACAGTATTACAAAAAGATTTCAAACATTCATTACTAACTAAAGTTAGTTGTTTAGTTGTGTCAATGTTTAGCCTAGGTTTAGAGGATCCATTCAAATGTACCATCACCACAATTTCCAATCACAAACCCACTCTGACACTACAGAGTTTAGACATTAGATTCATTTACCCTGTACCTGTATGAAGTTACTTGTTTAGGGAGTTGGGGAATTTTTAATGTGTTTTTGATCAGAAAAATTGCAAATGCGTTTAATAAAACTACTATGAACAGGGCTTCTATCTTTATTTTTAGGTATTTTTTTTTTGTTAAAGTTAGAGCACATCAGTCTATCATATTACATAAAAAGAATAAGAATAATTTGCATTCTGTTCTCTGCAAAAAATACGCAAAACATATCCTACATCAGTGGAAATGATTTCACTTAGCCAGCAAAGGCAAATGCTTCCGCTTTTATCTCTATCCCCTTGGCTGTACACACTGGCATATTGAAAACCTATCTTCCTGAGCTGAATTATTTACAGGAAACTGGAGCACACAAAGTTCCCTTCGCTTCAAGCAAAAATTAATGTTTAAAAAACTAGAAGTAAAAATAATTAGATCTCACACTGTTTCTTCTCAATAAATACTCGCTCACGGGTTTCTTAGAAAGCTTTAACTTTTTTTTTTTTTTTTCTTTCCTTAGATTTACGTGGGCTCCACTTTAATAAAAAAAAATATATCGACGCATGTGTGCATTTGCCTAATGTTCCCACCAATCCAGCTGGCTTCACTCCTGCAGCATTGTTCCTAATCACGTACTGGTTGAGCAATGGGACGCTGCAAATGGAGTGTGTCATAATCCCAGCACAAAATTCATCAAATAAATAGGCTGTCAGATGGAAGGCCAGACACCCAGAGGCACTGACATCTGTAACCAGGACAATACCAATTTAAAATATTCACAAAAGGAAAACAATAACCTCAAATAATGATGGACTGCAAAAATGTCTCTCATAGATTTGCTTTCGTGTGTTCCTCACACATGATCCTGAACCTAATTATTTCACACAGTAAACTCTACCAGATTAAAAAAGAAACTACATGATGTTGTATAGAACCTTATACAGGCATGCACAGTTCTGAGCTGTAGACCCAACACACCAAGGGCTTCTGTTCCTAAATCCCTGCGCAGTGGTAGCACTGTGTTCATGGTATTCAAACCAGGAGTTCAGCTGGCTGCAGATTAAGCTCCCTGCCTGGCTGAAAGGGTTCATTTATATAGTCATATACATGTACGTTTGTTTTTAGATCACTTTCAATTTTAAATATATATGTATTGCGATATTCAGTGGATACCTTTATATTGGACGAGGTCTGTCCTCCCTTTCTCAAGTCTCAAGCAATACACTTGTTCATTTTTTATTTTATTAGTAGGACCACTCTA
>WMED01002175.1:0-24971 GCA_019650415.1 Pipa parva
GGAACTTGCACTATTGGTGACTGACTAAATACTTTTTTTCCCCACTGTATGTATGTATAAGTTTATTTATAATGAGCCACAAATTTACGCAGCACTGTACAATCCAGCAATACAAATACAATAGAGACATGGGAAAAGTGCATTAAACAATACAAGTAAAATATCACAAGGTTACATCACTTTAAGTGCTAGGTTGTGGTTGACGCAAGAGGTTGGAGGTCCCTGCCCTGTAGAGCTTACAATCTAAATGCTAAAGATTTAAATCTAAATTGTAAAAATTCAATAATATTTCCCCTATAAATGATTCCAATGAGATGTCAGATGGGAACAGCACTTACAGCAGGGCTTCATACAAATGTAATAATCTGATAGTGTCAGCATGTTCTTTCATTTCAGTGGATAATACCCTGGGTTACATTATCTCCCCTGCCCTTCTAAGCTATGCCAACAGGGTTCCAGGAGTTCAGAGACAATCATTTATGTGATGAGGTCTAATAACCTATAGTGACCAAACAATAATGGACTTTCAAAACTCTAGTTAGTTTATACTGGTGAATGCTAACAGCTGATTGGATGCTATAGGATTACTAGACCTCTGGAATGATTGTCCCCGTTTATTAACTCCCATGAAAGTGCTTTACTTTCTTTAACAAGAAATCCTATTCATTTAAATGCTCCTATATCCCGAATGCCAGGCCCCTCCATTGCCACTCCATAGTAAGACTGCAGTGAGTGTGGTAAGCCATCAGTCTGTTGTACACAGCCTGGAAACTAGATGGAAGCAGCTATAAAATCTTATAAAAAATGTTTTTTTTAGCTTGGTTTTCACCTCTTCTTTAGCCAGGTACATTTATTTGTACTTTTATACAGACTTCCCTGGAAAAAATGAGGTATAACTGAAAAGTGCAGTGTCTGCCAATCAATCCAGCCAAATTAGTTTCTCTAGTCTTTTAACATCTCAAAAAAACATACTGAACATTAGAAGAATATCTGGTCAGTACATAGAATTTTTGCACAATATTATATAATACTCTCAGTTTATTTATAATGCTATTAAATCTTTCAGAGATGCCTTATCTATGCATTAAACTAGAGCATCCATTTTCCTTCTGTGATCTGGAACTAAGGATTCATGGCATTCATATTTCATCAGGATGACATGCATTTAAGTAACTCGAATGCATCATATTCAGACCCATCACAATTTCTGAAGTATTGCCTACTAACTCAGGTGAATTTGAAAATGTTTACAGCCCGCAGTGTGAATAATATTTGAATTGATAGCGTTATTTAGCAAGCATGTGTTAATATTTTAAAGATCAAGACAGTAAATTAACATTTGACAACAAATAACAAGAACATGAAACCCTTAAAGAAAGGTCATAGACTGTTGGTTAGGTTTTGTGGTGTAGTAGATGAACTTTTATTTAATAATACATATTATTATAAATATAAATATAATAATAATATATATTATAAATTATTATAATAATGTTAACGAGTGATTTGTATTGCACTTGAATAAACACTGAGCACAAAAGATAAGCAAATATACAGCACTAATTGGCAGATGATTCTGTATTTATTTTGTCAACAGTTTCAGCACTGTTTAGTTTCTGAAAGTTTCAGTAAATCATGGAAACACAAATCAAACTAATTCAAAACATGTTAAACATGCTATTTATTTGCTTTTCAATTGACAATAATATTTATAGAAATATATATAATATAATATATATATATAGATTCAGATAAAGAGAGGGTTAAAGCTGCAAAACACAGGAATCAACAATAAACAACAGGGATGATGTCACTGATGCTATTATTTAGCTAAAACTCCAAGCATCCCTGAACAGTAAGAAAAAAAAATTGAAAGTAAAAAGATAGGGGGGTTATTCACTGAAGTCCGAATTGTTGTGTATAGGTGCGAATTCACCAGATAAAGACAGTCACAGTAGACTGCAACTGTCTCAGTCGCGTCTTTACAATGGAGAATATTGTCGCAGTCGCGACTTTATTATGATAAAATTGTCGCTATCTTAACATTAAAAAATTGTCACAACTTTACATTGGGGAAATTGTCGCGGATTTACTATGGTAATCTGCTGTTTGCGAATTCGACAGTCAACTTCGCACCTTAGTGAATAACCCCCATAGGATTCCATGACAAATACCAATTTCATTGTCTGCTATTCTGTGTATAATGAATATGTCTGTCTTTTTCTTATATGTTGTTCTTTTTTAATGATACGTTTTTACTATCACTAGTTCCACTGATGTGATGAGGGTGATTTAAAAATATTTGAAATGTTCAAAGGGTTCTTTCCAGTGATATAATTGTCATATTTCTTTACATTTGCTGAACGACATTATCAGAAAATCCATGTGGTGGGACCAGTTAGGTTTTTGTGCAACATTAACAGTGACATTTCCTGTTTTGTAACTTACTACATAGTTTAAATTACCATTGAACTTTATTTATTTTTTTTTTTATTAATTTCCTCTCTTTTTCTTTCTCAAAGTTCAATAAATGTAATAAAAATACTACAATTTTCCCTTACAAGACATAGAACAAAACAAATGTATCCCGTGTAAATATACATTTTTACCATTTCTCCTGTCCCTGCACCATGACTAGCTACTTTCAAAGTACTTTAACAGTGGGACAGGGATGCAAAGACAGGGTCTCTGACAGGTAAATAAGAAGCAGCTGTTATGGAACACTGACATGAGAATCATTAAGATGACCCTCTACTGATACTGTGTGCTCTGGTCCATTACTGACTTTCTGTAAAACTACATTTCTAGATTCCACCACAATGTGTTTAGTGCCCTTGTGGAACCACTGGGAATCATTGCCATTAACAGTGACACCCAATTAACAGAGGGCCAGATCCTAAGCCAAAGGGAGCTACACTTACCTCTGATGACAAGTAGGGTGGGCAAGCTCTTACATAAGGACAATGTTTAAGATGTGGATTCCAAGGGAGTCTTGTGGGGCTTAATATTTAGGAATGTATTCCAGTATTCCTCACTCATATTGTTGTAGAACAAATGTCTTGGGTATGCATCCTTGCTGCATGCTTGGTGAAGAGTGCTAGCGAAAAAGAAAAAAGGAAAATCTAAATCCGAGGTGTGCATATAGAGCTTGAGTGCTTTCAAAGTTGAGCACCTAAAATATTAAATGGAATGAGTAGACTATATTATCTAGAAATATTATCAAAATTCATGGCTATTCCAAAAACTTAAAACCTAGTGGTGAACTATTAATCATTTATAAATATATATAAATATCAAGGGCCAATACAGAGCTTTCTCCTATGATCCATTTATATCAGTATCAGTAACAAGAGTTTCTTGCATCATATAAGCATACGGGTAGTGCGGGGGCTCAATGGTTAGCACTGCTGCCTTGCAGCACTGGGTTCTGAATTCAATTTTACCCTGGACTTCAACTGCATGGAGATTTGGAGTTTGTATGTTCTCCCCGTATTAGTGTGAGTTTCCTCCAGGGACTCTGGTTTCCTCCAAGAATCCAAAAAACATACTACACAATGTATCTCTGTAAAGTGCTGTGTAATATATCAGTGCTATATAAATGAATAAATACAAATAGGGGTTTTCTTTTTTGCAAGAAAATTGAGGCTGTGGAACTTTCTGCCTAAAAAAACTGTTGGTGAATTCACTAAAAGAGTTGAAAAGTGACCTGGAAAAAAATAGGTTAATATGGATTGACTACATACTTTTGGCCTTACAAACTATGATATTATGTTAAATGCATTCAATTATATTTAAAAATGTCACCTACTTCCAGAATCCATGCATTCTAAATTGTATTAATTACTGAGATGATATACAGTATGTGATCGGGTAAGGAAGGGGCATTCTAAGACACAAAGTCATGTAGACTATGTCAATAAGTTTCTCAAACTTGATCAGTTAAAGTGAAAAATTCTAGATAGAACTATTTTCTCATAATTAAATAAAACTTATAGTAAGAAACTATACATGTTCATTTGTATTTGGAGAGAATTACCTGTATATATTTATAGAATTACCATTTTTTATGTACGTATAAAAAGCATATTGTTTTCAGTGCATATGTGTTAGGATCGCTACTTACCAGTACGCTCCATTCCAGCACCGGACGCCTCGCGGCGCCGGGCGCACTGCATCTCTGCCTCCTTGCTGCCGTCGCATGTGCGTGCTGACGTCACAAGCACGCACGCCTAGACCTCGCGTTTTTTTTAATCTCTTCAGCGCAATCACCTGACAGGCTCCCTGGCTATATAAGGGAGCCTGTCAGTTACGCCGGCGCCTGATTATAAGCACTCTTCTGTGTTCTTAGTGCCACATTGTTTGTCTTCAGTACAATAGTAGCCAAGCAATGTTATTTAAGCCACAGCCTGCCTGTTTCCTACCCTAAGCCTGCTCATCCCAGTGACTGTACCTTTGCTGTCAATCCTGACCTTGCCTGTTATTTCCACGTCTGCCTTCCTGCTCCAGTACCTCTGCCTTATACTTCAGCCCTAGGGGCCGTGACTTGGGTTACTCTCCACAGCTAAGTCCTAACCTCCTTGCGGGGGCTCTAGGTGAATACCGGGGGTTTCCTGAGACTCTGCGCCCTAGGGTCTGTCGTCCATTGGGCTTTCCTTAGCTGTTACCTCCTACTCCTCCGTAGTTTCCTACTTCCGGCCTTACAGTATGTTTGGTTTCTGGTTGTAATGGAATTATTTAATTTATTTGGAAATGTTTATAGGTCACATTAAAATGCTTGAGGTATGGATCTAAGAGGAAAAGGTAGGAAGTAATACTGAACAGAGATTATTATAAACTCTTAGCTCAGCCAATCACAAATGAAAAAGGTTTTGATTTTGGAGATGTGTAAATTAGCATTATGCTTGCTAATGAAGGATAATGAGACATGAATAGAACAGTGACAGGCATAAATCGAGAATAATGGAGGTAATTTTAGACTCCTCAAAAATGTGCTAGTTCTACTATTTCCACAATTTTATAATGTATTATTAGTTTCCTTAAATTAAGAAAAAATGTACTGTCTACTTCTGATGGCAGTAATTTAGAGATTTGTGTAAATAAATAAATATTACAAGTGAATACAGTATATAGGAGAACATACTTTTGCCCATTTTCATTGCATTCCTATACTCATCTTCTTCCAGATTTTCTGTTCTTACTAGAGCTGGTATAATAATCCCCACCCCACCCACACTTACACCATCTCTTAATGTCAAGAATCATTCCCAAGCTTGCCTCTTGACTTTTAACTTGCTGTCTTCTGGAGATAATTGCATTTAAAATTACCTGGTGGCTTACAGAAAATATACCTATAATGTTAATGCAGGTTAAGTGCATCTCGTCTACAAAAATAGCAATAATTCAATTTTTAAACTGAACAGATAATTAAGTTTCTATGCTGATAATATAACATAAATGCTATAACAGACAATATAGCATGCACTAAGATTCTTCTGAAGATTATGTTATTTAAGACATTCAAGTGTAGTGTTAAGGCATTCAATGCTTTAAGAAAATGCGATTGTGGTATGTGTCACAAAGAGGTAGTCTATTCATCATAAAGTCAATGACAGTGAATTGGATTGCTCCTAAAGATTGTTATCAAGTAATTATGGTGAATGACGTTTAGGAGAAGTTAAAAGGATCTTTCTAATCATACGCTTGCCTGTAATTTGTCATTTGACATGATATCATAGTGTAGATAATATCAGACAAAATACAATAAGCACATTCACTTATTATTTTTCACAGTTTTCTTTAGGCAACATTTTTCTATAAAGAATCTGAAGCTTATTCCAAGTGCATGCATTTGTTAGATCTAAGACACTTCTCTATGGAATCACAAATCATATTTTTGGTAATTCTGACAATGAACATAATTAGTGGTTTGGCATTGTTAAAACTAACCCATTTATGAGTAACAAACAGGGTAATTGAAGTCAGAGATCACCCTTGGAAAAGTCATTTTTATAAATTATCCTTATATTCGATTTTTGGCCAATCTCTTGAATATTTTGAAGATTGCTGTAACGTCAATTACAGCTGTCAATAGAGTCATATTTTTGCACTTGTAATCCTGAAAAGAATATCAACATCCCCAAAAAATCTGAAAAGAAGATCTAGAATAGACAATGATTTGCTTTATATTGAAGAGGCAGTTGAAATCTTTATATGGCATTCTTGGCTACTATGAATTCATGGAAAATATTTTGTAAATATTCCATACATAAGTAATGTTATAATCATAATAATCCCACAATAATATTCTTTTGAGGCAGACCATGACAATACACACTGTAATTTTTATGTAGTCTCCCTGTGAATTCAGACACTGTGCATTTCATTACAGTTACGTGGCATCTCAACATGGTTAAAACCATCTGGTGCTTTATAAATAAAAACATTAAAATATTGTACCTTTTCAGTACTGCAAAGCAAAGTATCATTATGTTATCAACCTAAGTCAATTCCTGGAAAGGGTATAGTTTTTCTAAGAGGAATGTGAGTATTGCTAAGACTGTTAAACAGTCCTTTATTATCTATAATAAATCCTGCTACCTATTCTCAAACAAGAACCCAATGCATAGCATAATCTCTGCACTTATTTCTGCAATTCTCAGTAGACAAAGAGTCAGCTCCTTACATACTGAGTTAAGGGGGGATATAATAAAACTGTGCTTTATTAGAAAACAGGGCACACAAAGTTTTGACAATATGTTGTGGCCAAGGTGTGGTTTGGGGTAACTACCACATGTCACACATTTTGATTACAAAGATATGAAACATGACGGGGGTGGGTCCAAAAGGCCCGTTATCATTTGAATCAGTATGTGACCTTTACCCATATTTCAATCATAGAACTTATCCATTTATCTATAGATTGTTTATACATAGTCAAACTCTTTTTTCCATGTGTATGGAGTGGTAATAATTTTGCATGTGTAGGAGGTGTTAACAATAATGTATGTGTATGGAATGTTAACATTCTTTGCATGTGTACAGATTGTTAACATTACTACAAAAGTGTACTCTGCTTTCACAAAGTAAGGTTCCTTTTGTTAAAAATTGGCCCTACCTTTGGATGTCTTAGCATGAGTCCTCTAAGGACACCTCTATGGTTTCTTAATAACCTTCCTACTGTCAGGATTGCCCTCAGCACCATACATGCTATTATTGGTTTTATCTTTAAAATATAAGATTGATCTCTCTTGAAATGGAAAAGAGGAGGGGGAGATATATAGGGCACCAGCTAGTGTAGTAAATATCAAAAATTATTAATCATTCAAAATGAATGCATTCACATCTGAGGATAAGTTTATCTGCCATCTCCACAATTTCTTTGATAAAATGATCCCCCCACTCTTCACCGGCTGTACTCATTAAAAAGTGTTTAAAAACCCAGAATATCCATAGTGTAGTATGGTTTTATTTAGTTCACATGTTGTATACAAGGATCAATTTTCCAGGTTTTGTGCATATTTTGAAAGTTTCCAGTTACTTGTGGATGAACTCTCAGGCTTATTTTGTTTGGCAGTATAAATTTAAATGTAAATCTCCTTGACAACATACACTTAGGTTAGACTTCATAGCAGAAATGTATTTAGGCTGTTATATTTTCTGGCATATGCCACTGTAACTTACTGACATTATCTGCAGTATAAAAATGTGCTTAAACTTTTCTACCTTATATATCTATCTATATATATATATATATATATATCTGTTGTGCTTCTTTTTAACACTTTATAGCAGATGTCTAAAAAAATAAAATACTGCCAGGATTACTTGTATTCTTAAAACATAAACAATGTATGGAAGGAAACAGTACTTATTTCTTATCAATCTTACACAGTAGGACATTGCATGGGGATTATGTGTATTATTCTATGATTGTATGACTTAGGTTATATACCATAACATATACTGTAAGTTTCTATTTTTGTGGGAAAA
This sequence comes from Pipa parva, assembly GCA_019650415.1. NCBI lineage: Eukaryota > Metazoa > Chordata > Amphibia > Anura > Pipidae > Pipa > Pipa parva. The sequence continues at coordinate 7,990 of WMED01002175.1, forward strand.
CCACTATCCTGCCTGAGAATAATCTTCATCATTTTAATATTATGCAGGATGTACAAGATTTCATTACTGAGTCATTTTAATGCCTAACTAACTATTATCAGGACTTTTAAGTAATAAACTGAAAGGTCCAGATTTCTCATACATCACCTAGGATAGGCAAACAGCATGACACCATTAGTTATACTAAACCATACTATAACAATCATACAGGAAATACTCCAAAGTGATTTACATTCTTACTATCAATTATATTTTGCACTGTATGCTAGAGGTTTATTTCATAAGGAACTGACAAAGCTCTTATTACAGAAATGGTGTGCAGGCATCCCAAAGTTAGCATGATTTAAAGTGTTAGGTAGACCCTTGCTCCTTTTGTATCTAATTTTTTGGCCCTTAAAGATTATTGAACTGCATTATTCCTGAGCACATAATAAAGAATTAAACCCCCTCTATAATCCATGTCCTATTGAAAGATTTCTTTCTGGCAAGCTGAACCACTACAAATAAACTTAAGAAACTCCAAACATTATTGAAATCAGAACTTCAATAATCTTCTAAATCTACTGCTTTCAGTGTCACCAATTTATAACTAACTGGATCCCACAAACTATGATGCAGTGACCATCTACATAGCAGTCCACTGCCTTATTGCTTTATTGGGGGGTGGAGGAGATTTAGTTGAGTATGCCCAGAAATGCGAAGTGCACAAGTAAATTCACATTTAAGTTATATGGGTCTGGGCTCAATTATAAGAAACTCCGGATTAGCTGTACTGTGAGCTTTGCAGCATCTGTACACCAGATTTTATTCACATAAATACACACAGCCACCACATCTCTGCCTTGTGGTAGTTGCGGCTCTACCTGCTCTGAAGAACGTACATTCCTCCAATTTTAAAATGCCATCAGAGACATTGTTACTCAACCATGTTTCAGTAACTAAAATTAAATTATTATCCTTCATTCTATTCTGTATAAATCTGGATCCAGATCTTTAATTCATCCACCCTATTTAATAAAGATCTTACATTAACAAGCAGAATGGTATGCAGTGGAGGCTAATATGGATTCAGATGCAGTAGAGAATTACAAGAGTAATCTGTTGGAAAGAGTGAATGGCTTCGCAAGGGATATTTCTCCTACTCTAAATCCTGTTCCAGGAGTATAATTAGGAAGTAATCTGGCTCCAGTTGGCAGCAGCACAGCTGACTTCTAGGGTAACCATCTAAAATTACTGAAGGAGCTTGCAGAGCACTCATTTCAGCTTCAACTATTGCAGTATAACCTGCCTTAAAATATATGTTGTGGCTTCCTGTGTAGATTATTTTTCTATTTTTTTTTCCACCACTTACATTTCTGATAGGCTGCTCCTCTGAACAGTTGATACTTTTACTGAATTTGCAATTCCTATGAAAAATTGAACTTTAGAGAAGAACAAACATAAAATTTTAGAAATGGCCTAGGATCCAAGGAAGCTTAAAAAAAAAAAAAAAAAAAAAAAAAAAAAAACTTGGAACAAGTGCAATGTGTAGAATATCCAGACAACTGACTTCAGCCTTACAGACAAATTTGGGACTCATTTTTAAAAGTCTCAGTAGTCACATAGAGCTCTGAATTTGTGCCTATTTTTTTCCACTTCCCCAAGTATACTTAATGAATAAACTCTGTGATGTGGGGAATATGTGACCAATTCACATTTTTTTACTGTAAGAACAGTGAGGTTATGGAACTCTCTGCCTGAAGTTGTTATGGTAAAATCCATTTAGGAGGTCAAAAGGGGTTTGGATGCTTTCCTTCAGTGTAAGAACATTATAAGTTATGGGTAATAGATAACTGAAGGTGGGATCTTGATCAAGGGAATTATTCTGATTGCCATATTTGGAGTTGGGAAGGAAATTTTTCACTAATATGAGGATAATTGGCTTTTGCCTCCAGGATTTTTGTCTTTTTTGCCTTCCAATGGATCAAAATTGCAGGAAATAGGCTGAACTGGGTGGACTTATGTCTTATTTCAGCCTTATAAACTATGTTACTATGTTAATTCAGGCATCTACAATTGTTGCGATCTTACAGAGCTGTGTGGTCAGCTGTGGAGAGAGAAGTCAGGGAGAGAAAGTGCGTGGCTACATGATTGCACTTCCCATACAAGGAAGTACTTCAGAGGCAGAGAGCAGCTACAAGGGGATATTGAGCCTGCTGAATTAAGAGGTGAGTAAGGAGTTTCTTAATTGTTATATTGCCTGATAATAGGTTAGTAGAGCTTTCGTTACAGCCAGGGTTTACTTAACCTTTAATAATTGCTTTTCATTACGTTTTGCACTAGACAGCTGGTTGATATAAACATTTGGATTCTTGTAAGCTTCTTGACAAAAAGGGAAATTCATCAATGGGACAACTGTTTATTGATGTTTAGTAACCCATTCAGAGGTTACCTTTCATTATTCCAATCACCAGTGAATGCTAACTGCTGATTGGTGCTATGGGTTACTAGCTCTCTGCAAACAATTCACCTGATAATTTATTATGCTTCAAACACCATGTTTGTGCTAATTGGTTTGTTATTTTGTTGTTCTATATGACAATCTATTTGTTTTAAAAGCTTTTCATTGGTCAGTATAATGTCTGTTTAATTTCTGCCTTGCCAAGTTGCCAACCTTTTGTCACAATATAACAGATATTTACTACTGATATGACATACTTCTCTGTGACTTATGCTAGTAGAATGGCAATGCGATAGCTTTCAATTGCTTTTGTTAGTATTGTCTGTACAAAAACGGTGCCATTCAGGGATGCTCTGTCAGGTTTTCACAATGTTTGCAATGTAACAAAAGAATAAAATATATTTCTGTTGTGCACTCTTTTCATCACAATGATAGGTAAGTAAGATTAGCATTTGAAATTGATCAGCTGCGCATATCAAATAATAATACTACAAGCGTTAAGATGTGTTTATCTCTAAAGACTTCCAGCATTAGAATCACAATGAAAATGTTTTAGTTGAAATTCATCCCTAAAAGCTGTAAGAAAATACAGCTAAATGTAATGCATCACGGATATATTTTCTCACAGATACGAAAACAAATAAATCTTAATAAATGTAGTAGCTGAAATTATTTTTTCTCTGTATCTAGACAAACATTCTGCAGTGTTTTGCATTTGGCATTCTTATACACAATACAAACCCCTATAAATCAACAGCCTAAGGTGGCAGAAGCAAATGTACTTTTCAGTTTTACATCAGATTTCAAATAAGTTCTTGTAAAATGCACAAAACATTTTAATATACTTTGAAAAGAGGATCTTATTTGACATAATTAAAACAGAATTTCATAATACAGACACCTGTAGACATGTTAGTTTGAATGAAAAATGTTCCATTATATTTCTGTTTAAGGGAAGAAAGAGTACAGGACCTTGGGCAATTTAGTACAGTTTTTCTTTAGTACATAATTATGATAATATTTCTTTATTATGACAGTTAAAGTTTGTAAACCCCTGAATGTTCAGAAAAAGAGTTCATCCACACCTCAAATGAGATCTAAAGCTCAACTTGGGGGAAAGTTATTAAAGTGCAATTTCACTAATACTATTTGTTAATGACAGTTCACCAAAAATATGATCTCTAAGCCTGGATTACAGATGTTTTAGTTGTCCAATATTTTGTTACCATATCATTTGGCAGTGCCCATATAAGCTTGCTTCAGGTAACCTAAATGGCTGGATCATTGGTACAAACTTTAATTAGCTATGATTGGGAAGGTGGGATCATGTCGGACTTTAATTTTACTCATTTAGGGGATATTTATTCTGTCACTTTTTCATGCAATTTTTTTTTTTTTTTACATAATTTGTTTCGATCCTATATAAACCAGTAGAAAGTTTTATAAATATTTCCCATATATATGTAACATTGTGATTAGGCTATAGAGGTCTTGGCCAGATAGAGGTTAGCCTAATGAGAGGTATATTATAAAGCAATATCTGCCGGAAGTAGAAGCGCACAAATAATTCAGGTAGATTAGACAAAGTAGTAATTTCATACAATAGTGTGGATTAAAGTCATAGTCAATGCCCAACCAAAAATTATTATGTTGGTGGTCTCCATGGTCGTAAGTACAAGCATTGAATCTAGGGTTTGCCATGTTGATTCTTACAAGGAGCAATGCAGTTATTGCAGATATTCTCTGTCATTATTTTACATTTTACTGACTATTAAACTGGAAGTGGATGAAAGTATTTACCATTAACTAGTTTTCATATATTCTATTCATTATTAAACCAATACTTTTTTTTTTAAACAAGTCATAGAAAAGGCTCCCCACATTGGTGAGCTCTTTGTTTTAAAAAACGTAAAAACCGTCATTTCATCCACCTGACAACGCTAACTTTGTTATCAGACACGTTTATATCAGAGAAACGAAATAAGGAGTATGCAAAAGCGAAGTCATTCCTTTTTTAACAGCAAACTGAATATTTCTAAATGTCAGTTTATTTTTTAATTGTACAAAGCCATACATTCATATTTAAATGCTGATTGCCAGATGGTCAGGACAGCACCATCTGCATAATCATGAGATGGCATCTTATTATGTAAACAAATCAATTGCTTTCTATTTTGATTTATTAAGGCCAGAAAATTGAAATAACCTTCTAACCATTTAAGGTGGCACTTATTTATTCATTATCCTGTCAATACCAATTATTTTTTTGGCTGGAGTGAGGCAGGAATAATGTATTTGGAAAACACGCAAGCTTAGTAAACTTGTATTTGATGTTTAGTTGTTAAATGTGATTATTTTTTGCTTGCATTGTTAGGTTACAACCACTTAAATGTCCATACACCTATACACACCTAATCAAACTGAAGAGTTTTTCTGGCATTGTCAAAATGTGAGAACTTTGTGAGCAAACCTGTTTACAGTTTTTACATGAATTATAGTAGCAATCCCAGGCAGTCACCTTTACTGGTATAAATGGGCAGTAGAGTGGCTCAGTGATTAGCATTGCTGCCTTGCAGTGTTATGGATTTAATTGCACTCTAGACCTTATCTGCCTGGTGCTTGTTTGCTCTTCCCATGCTTAGGTGGATTTCAGATGGGTAATACGGGTTTACTCCCATGATCCAAAAACATGATAGATTAATTAAAGCCTGTCTAATCTGGTCCTTTGGCTAGTCTCTGTGTGTAAATGTGTATATAATATAGACTGTAGACTCCACGGGAGTAGTGAAAGGATGATCTCTGTGAAAAGCTTGCAGTATATGTTTCCATTACATAAATAAAAATCAACAACAATAATAATATCTAAACTATTATTATCATGGCATAAAACTTACAGTATCTATTCATAGTTACTAGAATGTTGGTACCCTGAGGGAAACAACACCAATCTCCCAGCATATTATGGATTGTTCCAGAAATCATTGATTATGTACAGTACACTATGTTGAAGGTATGACCTGGAGCTACCTACAAGGAAATAAAACTTGCTCATGAGTCACTATGGTTTCCATATAGAGTAAAGAGAATAAATCTAACAATTCACAACCTTACAGGCAATAAAATTGCCATTTGGATTGGCATCGCAGTTATTCCTAAAAATGTCATTTATAAAGTTACATTTAGGTTTTTTTTTTTGTTTTGTTTTTTTGTGGCGTTTCCATCATTGCTGGATTTCCATCTTTAAGAAATGTAGCTTTGTGGATAACTTTATGAATGTGAATTATCTAAAGTTCCATAGAAAACAATTAGAGCAGGGGTCCATTTACTTAAAGGAGAAGCATAAGCTGGTTTTGTCAATGGAGCGACTTGCAAGGGGGAGGGGGGAAGATAGTGACAGATGGTTGATTTAAGCTCTAATGCTGCCCCTGCTCTCTGTACTCTACTGATTTCTTTTTTCTTGACAGCCACTGCAATCTTCTTTGCTTCTGTTTCCTCTCAGTTTCTCCTAATAGAGCATGTGCAGTAGAAGTACTTCCCTCCTCCCCTTTGCAAATCACCCCTTGACAAAACAAGCCTATACATCTCCTTTAACAGATGGAAGATCCAACCAGACAATCATGATAGTGCAGAAACAAACACAAAGCAAACACTGTAATTCCAAGTTAAAAGGATGTTTTTCTTTTCTGGTTCAAGTCATTTAACTTGAAACTTTCCATCCAAAAACTGATTTTTTTTCTGCTGGTATTTTTAAAGTTTTCTTTTCCTGCTACAAAATAATAATGGACATTTTAGCAATCGTGCTTGAATTGACATTTTGTTGCCATCTTAAACTGATAAATGATTATGTCTAATGTGTATTTAAAAAAAAAATAGAAATTTATGATGAATTGTTGTTAATACCAACGGCGAAATTTATTAAACTCGGAAAGACCGCTCTCGCATTGTTTCTCATGAGATTTTTTTCAATTTTGTGAGATCAAGTTTTTTTTATCTTGATTTTTGAAATTTTTTGATGGAAAGGTAGCAGGTAGCCATATTAGTATTGTAAAGTATGGCTACCGTTCCATCGAAAATTTCTAAAAATCAAGATCGAAAAACTAGATCTCACAAAAATTCAAAACATCTTGTGAGAACAATGCAAGATCTCGCTCGGTAAACTCGGAAAAACAAAGAGCTGTCTTTGTATGTATGTATGTATAATTTTATTTATAAAGCGCCACAAATTTACGCAGCGCTGTACAATTCAGCGATTCAAGTACAATACAAACAAGGGAAAAGTGCATTAAGCAATACAAGAAAAATAAAGCAAGGGTACAACAAATTAAGTGCTAGGTAGTGAATGACACAAGAGGTTGGAGGTCCCTGCCCCAAGGAGCTTACAATCTAAGTAAGCCTTTCTGAGTTTAATACAATTTGGCCTTGCCTCAGGTTTGCATTATACACCTTTTATAAAAATAATAAAAAACAAAACCTTTCTTTGTCTGGATTTATTCCTGCTATATGAAAGAGAGAAGAGATATGTTGATATGAAAGCATCAGGTATCAAGTTTAAGCAAAGGCAATATGTAATTGACAGGCATGTTATACCTGAACCACATAGTTCCCTCCTTCCTTTATGAAACATTGAAAATTAACTTATTATTTATTGCATGAAATATATGCAAGCAGAGCTGCCATCAAAAATCTTGTTTTACACAATCCAGTTATACTGCAAACTCTCCAGTTAAATTTCTCAGTGCCATCCAGGCATTCAGTTGCATTGGTAAGTACTAAAAAAGCCATGTATGACTAGATGAGTCTACCTGGGTTTGTGAGGTGGTTGTGTCTCTTAAAGCATTACTCCCTTTAACCCTGTAAAGGGTAAGTCAATGATTTGCTCTCAGTAAATCTGCTTGTAAGAATTTTTATGTGTTAAAAATGTTACTATCTAATATCAACAGTCATAAGACACTTGCTTTTATTGAGCATCTGCAGATCTGTAGTATCACCTGTATTTTTCTTTAATTTTAGTTATTTTTCTCCGCTGCATAGATTTGTTCTGCTAAAAAAAACAAAAAGACACCTTACAATTATGGTAAAAGAATGCATTACAAAATATTTTTACATAACATATTTTAATTCAATTTTGTTCTGTACCCAAAGCTAAAACTATCTTCCCTGCATGTCTTTCAGAGTGAGTAATGTAGGACATTAAATATTCTGAAAAGATGTAATACATTTCTCATATTATCAAATCCTAAAGGTTAATACATAATAGAGCAGGAAAACTGTATCATAATCAATTAAACAATATGACACATCAAATTAATTACTGAGATACAGAATCTCCCTATTTCCAAAAAAAAAACAAAAAAAAAAAAAACCACATTAATATACCTCTAAAGACCATGGTATTTTTCTTACAATTTTGTCATTTTCAGTGTCTGCATATATCACAAACACTCTTTGCATCACTGTGCAACATATCATTGATTAATTGATTTTAACTGGGAAGTTTCTATGGTAGATTATATGGCCATCGTTTGCCATGACAAAGCTAGTGAAGTAAGTCCAATAGATGTAAGAGCCCTGTTTGTATGAATTGGTTAAATGGAGGTATTTGATGAGAATAATTTAAAGAGTTGGCTTTTCACTTCATTATTATCTGCCCCAAAGATGAGTCAATAGCAGGATATGGTCCTGTGGACCAAGACCGAGGTCATGTATACTGCATTCCAAAAATGGAGCATGAAAAATGAAGACACACAAGAAAATGTCTTTGAGAATGCCACACCTTCCATTCTAAACTAACTACAGGATGCACGCAACCTACATTTTACCCCTTATCTCTGGAATAAAAGCTTCAACAAAAAAATGGGATTTCACAAGCCCAATTTTCACCTTATGTAAATTTAGCAGATCTCCATTAACAAATCATTTTAAATATTATGATTCACACATATCATGCTTTGGACATTAGCTGTTTGTTTAAAGACTGCAAATAATAGTATCATTTTGAATTAAAACTTCTCTAAAAACTTTCTTTGAATATTCTCCAAGTGGATTCCTTCAAGTACATATAAATATTTCCAGGGCAGTAACAAAAACACAGTGGTCAATGTCTCTGACCCTGATTTAAATACACGTTTCTATCCAAAATACCCTCATTATTTGAGATACAAGTGTAAAGACTATTAACATCTATTGTCCGTAAATAACATTCCTGTGTATCTAAGGTGAATGAACTATTTTTATTTAAAAAGTCTGTTGTATCCTTCAAGTATGTTAGATGATTTGACAACAATAAGTTGTAAAAAATTATCTCCAAAGATCGAAAGGGGTTGTAACTTGGAGTCTCTAGCTGCCACAATGGGCCTTCCTGGAGGGTTGGTTGCATTTTATGAATTTTAGGTAAAATGTAAAAAAACTGGTACTTTAAGGTATTTAAAGGTAAGAGCTTTTTTAATTGCTGCGGTAATGGCAAATGTTAAATGCAAATAATCACCAATTATTTTTTTGATATTCTACAGTGGGATTCTTATCCAGTTTTTCATAAAACGTAATGTCGCTTGGCAATTGGTACTTGGTTTAAAACTTCTCCTATATACATATCGCAGTCCATTACTACAGTGCCTTCCCCTTTGTCTGCTTTCTTTATAATGATTTCTTTTTTTTTTAATGTTATTAATGCATTTTTTTTTTCATTTTTACTTAAATTATTTTTAGTCTGAAGTGGGGCATTGTGTGATGTTACATTTTGTGTGTCCTATAATTTTTTGCTTTCTTTAAGCACAAGTTTGTTTGTTTGTTTTTATGATACATCATACTCACACTCAGTCTATCTACACCAAACATGGTGATTTGGTGTCTAGATGTTTACTAAATACTATTCCGTTCAAAGTCAAATCTAGGGTGCAGACAAAGACATATTTTGAAACTATTTTCACTGTTAATTAGATATGTGAGGACAGCAAAGCATGTTGATTCTTAGGTAAACATGATAATCAAAAAGCCCTTATCAGCCTTTTAGTATGTTAACTTTTCCTATTTTGGTTAACAAAGTAATGTGTCTTACCAGCTTATATGTAAAATAACCCAGATTGTAGCTTGTGAATAGCAATGCATGAAATATGTATGAAGCAAAACTAGAGTAAAGCAGAAAGTAGGTCAGAGATGTATTAATTTTTCAGTATACAAATCTTATTTCAGTGTACATCCTAAGGGAAGAAAACAGTAAAGTTTTGGGGGGGGGGGGGAGAATTGCTTTTCATTTATCCTTTTTACTTTTTGCATAATTTTCTCTTTTTTTTTTTACTTTTAAACACTTGGATATAAATGAAAAAATATATGCCAGCTTGATTTTATTTCGTAAATAGAGAATTGCAGAACATCAAAAATTTAGTTGGATAAACAATTACACAGAGCAGGCTAACTCAGCAATCACTGTGGGGACTCTGCTTCTAATGAATATATCTCTTTTCATTTGTCATACATTAAATATATGAGAGAAACAAGACATAGTGGGGCAATTAGGCAACTAATATTCAAGTTATTACAATATTTTATATATTTCCCTGAAGAATACATTATTTTCTAACCTGAAAATATTAGGTTTATGCAAACATATGAAGGCTAACAATGACCAAAAATTATTCTGAGTAGTTACATGTAGACACTATTATTTAATTAAGCTTGCTATCATTTTTTAAAGTATCAGGCAGTTATCATATTTACCAGTGCTTGTCCTAATCATGTAAAGGTCTGAATTCACATCCATTCGACACCTTCCCCAACTTTGGGGGTTATTGACTAAAGTGAGAATTCAATTGTCAATTCAAGTTAATTCTCTTCACTTCAGGTGGCTATGCCCTGATTCTCTACTCTTTATTCACTATACAGCAGATTCCCAAAGCAAATCCGGGGCCACATCAGAATTCCCATAGTAAAGTCATGACTGCGTCAGTAGCAGTCTATTGTGTAGTGTGCGACCGTCGTTAGCTGGTGAATTCGCCACATTGAAGAGTTTGCTGAATACCCGAATATGGGGAAGTGATGAATTCGCATCTTTACCACACAATTTGGACTTTAGTTAATGACCCCTTTGTGTATTAATCAAAGATCGTTATTTTCTGTGATATGGCAAATACATGGAGTATTCAACAGCTTACAATGGACACAAAGTTATGATGTTCATGTGTCAAAGTGTGAATTCCCCAAGACATACTGCACTGAGTTTACTAATTTGACTTTGCTATCTGTGAGTGGCAAAGTAGAGACTAGTGGCATCCTGTTTGTTGTAAAGTGACTGCAGACAAATAAAATATACTGCCAACATAAACTAGGAATTGTGTCACATTGAGGGAGATGTAAATATCACTTGTAATGTATGCTGCAGAACACCACAGCAGATCCCTAGTCTTCACCTTTAAAGCCCTACAAGAAGGTACTGGGTTTTGTCGCAAGGGGATCCCCAGGTTGCGGCCCCTAGGGGAGCCACTCGCTGGTGGTGATGAAGTGGTGGCAGAGGAGTAGGAGGGAACTGCCGAGAACATGGAGAACAGGATACCAGAATCACACGGAGTAGCAGGAATGCAGCAGGATACCAGGACTCAGGATTCCAGGAAAAAAGACCTATAATCAGGCAATGAGACAGCCAGCCTGCAGAGTATATATAGGCTGAGCCTAATGGGGATTCGCTGGCAACAAGCTACCAGATGGGAGTAAATGAGTTTTACAATACAAAACACCTGTGCAAGGAGAGAAAACAGGAGCGAGCAGGATTGGAATCAAATACTAATAACTAGAAAGGGAGAAAAACCTGCAGTGGCTCTGTGGCACAAAGGAAAGATCACCGCCTACAAACAGAATATCCTGGGGCCGGAGAGACCGCTGTGTTACATTAACACAGGACAGGTAAACCACAAAAGTCTGCATTTCTGTCACGTAAAGGTTTGAATTTGCCTGCTAACGTCACATACTAAGCAATAGGAAAGATCTCCGGCACTCCGAGGTAAGTAAAAGTAAAGTCTTTATTAGTAATACATTTAAAATAAAGGAAAATAAAAGCGAGGGTGGCACCTACGCGTTTCGTGCTTATCATGGTGTGGTTAACAAGTTTTCTGGATGTATAACGTCACATAAAACCCAATCGTTGGCTACTGTCACAGTTGCAACTTCATAATGGGAATATTGTAACAGTTGCAGCTTTAATATGGAAATTTTTTCAGGATCATGGATTTGCTATGGGAATCCGCTGTTTGAGAATTTGACAGTTGAATTCTTACTTTAGTCAATAACCCCCTCAGTGTACTGCTTCTAAAGCTATCACATAAGTATTTTTCCTATTTATAGTTCTCCTTTAAGACAAAGGTCTCCTTAGACTATGTACCTTAATATGAATCTATGCTAACTTCACTGTGGTGCAGAAGATCTACTATGAACCTGTGAAAGGTTGAGTCTTAGGGGGAATTCACCATTGCGCAAAGTGAGCTCCAAATCCTTTGGCTCACTTTGCACATGGTGTTATGTGCTCGCTGATGTCCTGCACGCGGACATAAGCGAGCGCTTTAAAGGGATTCCAGTCTTGGTGAGAACAAAGGAGTTGCCTCGCTGAGACTAGAATCCCTTTAAAGCGCTCGCTGATATCCGCATGCAGAACATCAGCGAGCGCATAACACCATGTGCGAAGTGAGCCAAAGGATTCTGAGCTCACTTCGCTCAATGGTGAATTCCCCCTTTAAAATTTAACTTTTTGCCGATTTTTTTTTTTTTAAATTAAAGGACTATGGGGGTTATTCAGTAAGGTGCAAATTCGACTGTTGAATTCTGAAAGAGTGGATTCCCATAGCAAAAGCACGACCGAGACAACTTCCCCATTGTAAAGTCATGACAGTGACAATTTTTAAAGTTGCGATTGCAACAATTTTCCCATAACAAATTCACGACTGCGACAATATTCTCATTATAAAGACGCAGCAACAGTAGCAGTCTATTGCGACTGCCTTTAGCTGGTGAATTCACACCTATATGCAACAATTCGGACTTTAGTGAATAACCCCAATATGCCTCTCAAAGAAAGAAAACAAAGGTGCAATCTTTACCAGCCTATGCAAAGAGCTGTTTCTAATATGCCTTGGTTTCAGCATACCAAATATTTCTCTTCCAAATTAGAAATGTTTTTATTTGGAAAGGTGTAATTTATTTTAATTACAATGCAGAGCTCTATCTTGTATAAGCTTGCACTGCCTATTTCAAATTCTCCCTGAGCACCTATCTTCCTATCTAAAAACTGTCCCTAATTTTAAATGAAAATCACACATTTTTATTTTACAGTTCAAGCCAAACAGAAAATGGTGTCATAGCCAGTTTGTGTCGGTTGAGATACATTTACTAGATGAGTTTCTAATGTAAACTTTTGAATTTCAATTTTAACCTTCAAATTTCAATACAAAATCTTAGGGGGTTATTCACTAAGATGCGAATTTGACTGTTAAATTCGCAAACAGCAGATTCCAATAGTAAATCCGCTACAATTTCCCCATTGTAAAGTCTTGACAATTTTTTTAAAGTGAAGATTGTGACAATTTTCCCATAATAAAGTCACGACTGTGACAATATTCTCATTATAAAGGCGTGACTGCGACAGTAGCAGCCTTTTGCGAATGTCTTTATCTGGCGAATTTGCACCTATATGCAACTATTTGGACTTTAGTGAATAACCCCCTTTAGATTCTACAAGCCATTAGACCACCACCATTGTCTGAGGCCTTCCCCTGTTCCACTCTTTCTGTACCTCATGAAATTTGCATTGACTGCTGGTTTCAACAAGAGGCCCCAAATACCACTTTAAATTAATTTGAGAGTTAAAATAAATTTACTTAGTTACCTACCTTTAAACTTTTTGAGTTCTGCTATGTCCCATTTTAGACATCAACCTGAATTGTGTAGAAAATCTACTTTGACATACTTCATATTACAGTACTTGACTCCACCACCTAGAAACTATCAGGAAAACTAATTAAGGAAAGAAAACTGCAAGTCTTATTTCTTCCCTAAATGTTTTTTTAACTATTTGTGCCAGCAATTGGCTTAGTGTAAAGGAGTTTTATATGTATGTGTGCAGTTATATCAGCATTATGGTGCCCCTTTAATTTCGAATCATTTCTGTTGCACCATGTATATTTAGTTTTTTTCTCCACTGAAACCTTTAAAATTTATGAGAAATGCTTGATGATTAAAACTAATGCCTGAGATTGATTTGTGTTATTTTCATAGCAAAGTACATGTACATCCATCTATATATTTTATATTAACAAAGTGTATTCCTCTTGCTGATTAAAGAAGACCTTTAAATATAGTGAAGATTTGTCATATCTCATGTATTTTCAGAGCTACATATATTAATTGCCACTTCTTTGCAGATTGCTATATTCCCACAAGAAATTTGTTCTGTAATGGCACTTTTCATATCATTTATGGCGATCTGAGGCTTTGGGCGTCTCTCTAAAAATTATTTTCTCTCATAAAATCTGTGCTGCATGTCATAATATTCTTTAGGATAACAAGATACTGCATTTTATTGTCTACGGTTTTCCAGTAGACTAAAAAAGGTGATATATTAGAACCCATAGTTAGTAAACTGTCATTATTAGAACAAAAGCAATTTTACAATGCTCCTTATATGGTATACTAAGGGGGATATTCCCACAGTGAAGAAGTGAACAATGTCAGATGTGATTGCTTGCACAGTGCAGCACAGTTAGTCAGACCGTAGAAACCATGCCATCAATCCCCTAATTCAACACTTTTATGTGGTGAAGAAAAAATGGAGAATTTGACACAGTTCCACTTGCTGAATTTGTTTCTTTGACAGACTACGGCACTTGAATAGGTTCATTACTTGTGTATTGTAAGGGTATGAATTAGTCGAGAATTTGCCATATCGTAGAATTTGCTTAATACCTGAATATGGGGAAGTGACAAATTAATTAATGATCATGTATATCTTATATCAAGTCCTAGTGAAATCCAATTGCTTTATGATAGATTTTCCAGCAAGACGATTCCAGTCCACAAACAGCACCAATTGATGCTGCACATGACCCAGATGGTGAGCACAATGCTGAAAATATATTGAGCCCCCAAAAAATGCAAACCACTCATACTTATGTAGCCCTAGTGAAAATTGGCAGTCCCAGTTTCACCAAAACTACTAATTGTTCTATCTAGTCTCTAATTTATATAATGAGACTTATTACCTTATGCTGGAGCTCAATCATTGGTTTAATCTATATTTAGATCTCAGTGTGTAGGCTTTCAGTTATTAAGGCCCAAATACTTACCTTTGTCTTTTGCTGAGGGTGTTGCAGGAGCAACATTAGCCTCCACCAGGCTGGTGGCTGGAAACCACAGTGGGACCCAAGTTAGAAACCTAGCTCCTACTGTTATCTCACCTTAGAGTAGTGAGAGTTTCAGTATAGTCTCATTTACTTGGGCAGCATTAGACCCCACCATGAGATAACAGGCCTAGGGGCCAAAGTGTATTCCCTAACTGTATTGGGGTACACAGAGAGGGTTCATTTAGGACAAGTGTAGGGACTAAGGAGAGCCCCGCTCGAGGAAAGTATCCCTAAGATGTTCCTCCCATGGTTGATTGGGACGTGTTAAATTCTGCTTTACCTCTGAGGGTATATAAAGCTCTGAGGATGAAGTGTAACTCTTGGTGGTAACTATACAATACATATTCCTGTGGATAATACTGTTCTTACTTATCTGCATATACATATGTATCTTATGTGCAAATGTGTTCTGTAATTAAGTGTCTGATTTATATGCTGCTGTACTGATTGAAATCTTTAGCTGTTCTGAAACTGTCTACCTTTTCTATTGTTAATAAATACTGTTACTATTTTGGAAGAACTGCTGGTGCCCTAATTATTGATATATAAGTATATTTATATGTATAAACACAATTAAGTATATTTAAATGGTTAACCTACTCTAATTAGTAAGTGGGGCTCATGTACTGATGTCTCTCATAGTCTGGGTTAAAGGGTGTAAAGTTGCATCCATATTTACTAAATGTGACACTTGGGTGAATTCTTAGTAAATATTGCCACAAACCCGTTACACTTGCAGTATATCCAAGTCAGAATTAATGTGCATGCAAACTGCATAATTACTCAGCAAAGATGTACCTGCATTGTGCACCTTTTTCCAGGATAAATGTATCTGTATATTGCATCTTTCTCTAATACAGATGCACCTGTATATTATGTTAGAACTCAGCACTTCATTCCTAGACACAAGTCCTCACACACAGATGTAAGCTCAAGTCCTAAAACCCTATCCTAGTGCTAATGTTCAAGGCCTAACACATGCATATACAATGATTCTATATGCCGGATAAAACTGTGTGTACTTTGAGCATTAAAGGCATATAATAACTATTTATCTGGGTCACAGGAGCGTGATAGCTATTTAAGAGCATTTTCCTGGTCTATTTACACCTTTATTAACAAATAACAAAATAATGCATGCTTGATACTTTGTTTTATACAAATCTATAGCTAGCTTTATGAACATGTCTTGAGTGCCCTTTTCCTCCATTACCCATTGAGCTGACATTTAAAGGTCCAGAAAAACAGACAAATAAAATTATTTATATTAGCATGTCAGTTATTCACATGCAGTACTTGTTATGTCATCTTGAATATTGAACATCTAATTTTCATTGAATTGTGTTATCTTTTTCTCTCTGTGGTGATTGCGGCCAAATTGGGCTTTTTGGGACACTTCATGAATATTTATTAACTTATCTTCCATAGTAAACAATAGGACTAGGCTGGAGCTTGTTTATAGGTGGCTGCAACCAAAAGGCACAAAAATTAAACAGGCATTTCAGTACAAAACAGGAATTTAACTTCATTGACTTTTACCAGTACTATGTAGGTGCTACTGCCATACCATTGCAAACAGAACTTTCTATTTTTCCTGAGCCCATTTTTTTATCAGTTCTCAAAACAAAAGATCATATTAAAAAATAAATCCATGGCCCATGTGTGTAATCCTGATGCTTTTTAAATAAATTCTATTTATTATTGGGAAGCTCCACTACACTTTTTCCTTTTCAAATTCAGCCCATCTGCAAAATTGGTGCAAATCAACATATGTTAATAATGAAAGCAACCTAAATAGATAAATATCATAAATATTCTATTAACCAGTTGTTGCAGGCTATTTAAAGTGGACCTGTCAGGTCCACTTAATAGACTTTTTTTAGGAAGCAGGGAGTTGTCTTAGATGAATGCTAAAAGCATTTACACCTGGTAAAGTGACCATATTACTAATTAACTTGGTATCTTCTTGGGAAGTTTTACATTACTCACTGACTTCCTCTGGAAGCTATGCTCACTACTTCCTGTTGGAGCTATTCTACTCTTTACCTATCCTCATCTAGCTTAATCTACTGCACCTTATGATAGTTACTACCCCTAAAGTTCTCTACACAGCTATTCTTTTTAAAGAGACTGAGGGGGGAATTCATGAAGCTCCGAAGTGAGGC
>WMED01002176.1:0-15921 GCA_019650415.1 Pipa parva
ATTGTTCTCCAGGTTTCAAGTCCTAGGTTCTCCCCATATCTTCATGGGTTTATTATACCCAGTGTTTCAGTTTCCTCCCACAAGACAAAATCATACTAGATTAATACAAGCCTGACTAAACTGGCCCTAGTCTATGAGTGTCTCATCATGTAAAATCATGAATACATCACTCTAAATACCAGGCAGTAATTGAAATCAGAGGTTGGATGTTTGTGGCCCATAGAGCTTGCAATCTAAATGGGAAAAAGACTTACATACACAGTTAGGAGAGTAATAAGTGCAGTAACAAAACATGCTTGGCCATTATCGTTTAAGTTCCAATTATAAGCTTAATTAGCTACGTAAGGATTTAGGGGGGAGAGCACTCGAGTGCTCTCGCCGGGAGGGGAATCCCTTTAATGCGCATGCTGATGTCCGCGTTCAGGACATCAGCATGCGCATGTCACTTGTTCCGAAGTGAGGCGAACACTACGCGCCTCACTTCGGAGGTTCCTGAATTCCCCCCTTAGTGCTCTGAGAAGTAGGACTGAAATTTGGTTTAGAAAATTCTGAGTGGCTGTTTTCGATTTAAATAGAGGGGTATAATATCATAGAGATAGGGGAGCAGAAATTAAGATAGCTTTAAACTGGGAAAGGGTAGAATTGGTGTGTGGTACACCAAATTGTATTGCAAGGTAGGAGACACCTAATCACACAGGTGAAGCAATGTAGGGATGGGCAAGAGAATAAAGTGACTTGAACATCAAATGTGGGACAAAGCAATTAATTTATTTTACTTATGGAGCCGTGGAGCAGATGTTGCAAGCAGGTCTGACCCTTCTAGGGAGAGAGTGGGAGAATTCTGACAGAAAATTGTAAAATGGACTGGGGTATGGTAGCTGGAAGGAGAGTTAGCTGAGCATTGCTAAAGTTCAACAGGATAAAATAAGTGCAGGCATGACGGTGTTAGTGTCCCTTGACTTTCTCCTGCTTGAATGACAGGACTTCACCACTCCCGTCTGTTTATTGGTGTTGCCTTCTACTTGGTCAATCTTATTAACTCAGCATGAAAAGTTAAAATTTAATAATTAATATATATATATATATATATATATATATATATATATATATATATATAGTATATATTTATATATATACTTTTAGTCCAGTAAAAAAGTATCACCATGTATTGCAATACTCATTTTTTTGCATTTGTGGACTAACCCAACAACTCTATCTTAACATATATAAATATAAATATAGTAAGATATAAATATACTGAATATCATTATTTTTTTAAAGTACTCATCTCTTTTTGAGACCAAACACCATCTCTTTTATTCTAAAAGGTTCAGCAACAGCTGGAGTGGTCACTGATATAAATATATTATGACCTGCTTGTGATTTATCATCATAAACTCTCAGGAGACACATCACGATTATTTAACTTTATTACAGAATGCAGGTGAACATAACACAGATTGTGTCTCTATACTTTCGCACTGCTTTGTACCGGATCTGTGTGCTACATTAAATACATTTTCATTATTAACTGGTTACTGAGCGACTATTACAGGTCTGCTGTAAATACAGGTTTTGCTAACACTTTGTAGAGACCTAACAGTCACTAAATCATGAATCCAGAAAAGAGTGTTGGATTATTAGTTAAAACTAATAGACGCTTCTATAAATACAGATTTTTTTTTTCTTACATGTATAAAAATGGTTCATGAAAGGAGATCATTCTCTGACTTTTAAATGTAGACAAATAAAAATCTCAGTATGAATAATGTACACTTTTAATAAGGTCAACAAAATATATTTATTGTGTTGGATAAACTTAGAGCCCCTAGGACGACCTTTAAAGTCCAATGTGTTACTGACAAGCAGGGAGAAGCTAAATGTATAAATGATGTCTCAGATTCTTATTAATTTTATTCACTTCAGATTTAATCAAAATGCCACGAATCCTTTTATTTACGTATAATAGCAGACTCATCTTTAGTCTTTTGAAGAACAGCAATGCAACCATATACTGTTTGGTCAATAAAGGGGGGGGGGGATTTTTTTTTCTCTATCAACCCAAGCACATTTACCTGAATAATCAGGGTTACTTTTGTCAGACTCTGTAAGGCTGATTTTGTCATTTAACACAACTCATTAAGGTATCTTTAAGTGTTATCAGAAGTTTCTTCATGGGATTGCTGATAAATTTACCGTGTTACCTTGAGTTTTCTTAATTCATTTTGTTGGATTTCTGTGACATTATTGCTATCCTGCTGCATTATGTGAGGTCAGATGACACATTTCCAGTTTCTCCATGACAGGGGAGTGTCCTTTAATCGATCTCCTCTGCCACTCATATTTTTAAGTGACAAGAGGTCCCGATGTATGTGTTTATGAACACACATGGGCACTATATATATATATATATATATATATATATATATATATATATATATATATATATATATATATATATATATATATATATATATGAAATACATATTAAGTGAATTTATCATGTTTCCCCTCACTAATTGTTCTAATGGGAGACACCCTCAACACACCCAATATCCGGCCCAGAAATGGCTTTTAAATCCAGGCACAAAGAGTGCTTAATTATTCTCCCTAAAGAAGTCCCAATGGAGGGACGAAACATACATTAGTTTATGATTTTTCACCACTTTTGTGATTAATCAAAGCGATCTTGCTGTTTTTACCATGTGAGTGTATCCATTTATAATAAATGTCTTCATTTTTTTAACTGGCTATACTGTTGCAGTTTCTTCTCTGATGCAGATATTGAATTTAAAGGGATCTTTATGAATCACACTGTTTGATTATCTTAAGGCTATAATAACAAGAGACAACATTGTGCGTAAAATTTTATGATTGCTCTAACAATCATATTAGATCTTCCTTTTTAAGGGGCAGCGCATGTCCTCTGTTGAATTATTTTGACAGAACCACAACTCCTGATGCGAGTGATGTTTACATGTCACATGTAATGGTTTCAGGTTGAATCGGGACAACTGATAATTGTCTAAATGCTCCCCATTGGCTAATAAAGAGTAAGCCCTTTCTTTACCTTATTAAGAAGTTAATAGAAATAAAAATGTCTATATCATTGTGGGTCACCATGAAAAAAAACTTGGGGACTTTGGTTTGAGGTTTCAAGTCTTGCAATGCCCCTAGAATTTTACCTGCTGGGGGAACCTCTGATTGGATCTGCAAATAATGTTAATAAATAATAATAAAAAAAGAAAGATATAATCAATAAGATAGGCTATCATTTGCCTTTATGTTTTAATAAACTGAAAAATAAATTCTAATCCATCAATTCTGCATAAAAGCACTCTATATTTTCTGCATTACATTTTAAATGACTGCGTTGGCTTTATTATTCCCAGACTCTTTTATTTTCTTTATTAAGAAAGACATACAACCACGTGCATTTTAGACTAGTACAGTTTAAATGGATGAAAAAGCAATGTTATTGAAAGCTGGAGTTCCATTATATTCTCTTAGTTTAAATGTAAAATTCTACTTTGGAATTTAGCCAGGAAGTGGTGCATATCTAGTTGCGACAAGACATAGAAGCGTATTAAATCATTGTTATACACGCGGCAAGTTAGAAGATTACAAATCTTAAATCATTTTCAATAGACTAAAACAATTCAGCAAATTTTCAAATTTGCCATATTCCAGCATTACAAAGCTAGCTGAAATGTTTTCTAACTGGAAATTAGCATCTTGTTCTGCCCATTGAACAGCTGGTTTACAGTCTGTACAGCAGCGAGATGTTTGTGTTGTACTCTCAGTGCAGTAGCAAAAACAATAGCTTCACTGGATTGCTTTGTTGGCTCCAAAATAATGCATTTGTGTCAACTCTTTCAGGGGCTTATTCCTGAAAAGCTGAATAGTCACTTCCCCATATTTGTGTTTTCAGCAAATTCTGCAATGTGGAAAATTCAAGACTAATTTGACAATTTGACAGCTTATGCCACGGGTTATGGAGCACTTTGCACCTCTTTATGTCTGCATGCACAGGTAATTTGCCTATTCATCAAGCACTGGAATCTGTCATAGTAGCAAATTCCTCAATGCGTTTTGTGTTACAGTTTTACTTCACCAGACTAAAGTGGTGAATCAGTGAGCTGATGGATGGGCTCCTAAGGGGTTATTGACTAAAGCAGTGATGACCAACCTTTTGAGCTTGGTGTGTCAAAATTTGTCACAAAACCGAGCATAACTCGGGTGGTGTATCACTTTGAGAAAAATTCGGAGGCATGGCAGTTCTCCTAATAAGAGCGCGGCACGAACGGCACCCTGATGTGCTTCAGCACAAATGTCTTGGAGTGTCACCTCTCCTGTCATAGATTGGCCATCACTGGACTGAAAGTCTGAATTGTCTCATAAAAGTGTGACTTTGCCACTTCCCCATATTCTGGTATTCTGCAAACAAATGTGGCGAATTTTCCAGATAAAGATTGTCTTACACTATACGATAGACTGCTACTGCCGTGGTTGTGACTTTATTATGGTAATTCTGATGGAATCATTTGCTATGGAAATCCGCTGTTTAGTCAATAAGGAGTAGAGAATCAGGGAGTAGCCACCCGATTTAATGAGAATTCACTTCGACAGTCGAATTCTCACTTTAGTCAATAACTCCCCCTATTGCTCGACTGACTGCACTGCACTATGCAAGAGACAGCTACTAACACAGTCACATCATCACGATGGGAATCCCTTGTTTAGTGAATAAGGAGTAGATAGTCGAAGTGTATCAACCCAAAGTAATAACAATCAGTTCAGTAGTTGAATTCTCACTTTGAAGGATAAGCCCATAAAACTACACATTATAAAATGAAATATTTGTATGAATCATTATTGATCATCCTTGATAGATGCTGCCTAATATACAGTATTGGTTATATGAGAACAAGTCATCAAGGGAAACAATAAACGGATTTCTGATTCTGGTTCCAAATCAAACAATCAGGAAATGTTGCAGCTTATTCCCATGTCTTGTGGCTAATAATTAACTTTTGGAAGATAGAAAAACTAACCTAATGACTGTCACTTTCCATCACTCTACCCATTACTAAACATACATCTGCACACTGACAACTGTGAAGACCATTCCAGGTTAGTAGATTAATCCCTATTAGTCTCATGAAGAATAATTAAAGAATTAAAACTCTTCTTGCATATAGAAATAGAAATAGAAGCAAGCTGGATACATTTGTAAAGTGACAAGATAAATGTGAAAGTTCATTCTAGTATTATGTATTAGGGTAAAAGAGAAGGAGACTACACAAATGCCCAATTGTATTCTACAATCAAAATATCAGCTGGTCTATTAATAACTAACATATTGTATGTGGTTGATGTATTGAAACTACTGGAAGAATGCTTATTTTCTATAGTCACCATATTCTGGACCACCTTTTAAAGCAGCGATTCTCAACCTAGTTGAGACCACGACCCCCTTGGCCTGAAGTCACACAGCACGTGATGACATTCGGGTGAAACGTCATCACGCACACATGTCACATGCACACGAGCTTTACGGGACTGTTCAGACTTTCATGAGTAAGCCCATATAAGTGAAATCCTCCAGTTAGCGTTTCACACCTAGAATAGGCTGATTTAATTCTCTTAGTATAAAAAAAAAGCATAAAATACTATGTTAAATCCAGTAAGTATACGGGTAATTAGTCTAGGTAATGCTGCTGGTGGAAGGATGGAGAACAAAATATTACCACCTGGCATTGTGGGTATTGAATATGTATGTTTTATGATGGTTTAATTCAAACTAGATTTAAGAAAGACCTAATTTGTCTAATCTGTTTAACAATATGAAATGTACATGTTGAGATACATTGCAAGTCTTATATTTTCATCACAATTTCCACAGTTAAGTACACACTGCTTCATAATACAAGCTTCTTGGTAAAAGTGTACTTGTTATTTACCAACTATTGTGTCTAGTGTAGAAATCTAGTTTAGGGCAGGGGTCGGCAAAGTGCGGCTTGCAAGTCACTTGCGGCTCTTTTATCCGCCTTGTTGTGGCTCTGAGTGCATCTGCAAAGCCCTACCCATGAACACTGATGGCTCTTCTGATTGGCCATTGGTAGGTCATGTGGTCGGGAGAGTGTGCTCCTCCAGTGTCTCATAAAATAGGACCCTAGAATGAAGAGCTGCTCTACTTGTTACTACCAATCACTAACTTGACTAAACTCTCTTTTGTATGTCACTATCCCTTTTCCCCAAATGTATTCTACATAAAAACAAAAATCTGCTAGTTGGAGGTTATTATCTATGCTTTGATCTAGTCTCCTGCATCTAGAAATGAAGGTCTACCCAAAAAGGCTAAAGTATACCTTTTAATGTATACATAAAAAGGACAAAGAATGCAGGGACTACCATGTAGTCTCTTTAAACACTCCGGGGGGAATTCAGGAAGCTCCGAAGTGAGGCGAACACTACGCGCCTCACTTCGGAGGTTCCTGAATTCCCCCCTCCATGTCCAGGAATACAACAGCAACACAGGTATATTAATGTAAAGGATTTTGCCACCTATTTCACTTTTTTCTGTTCCACTGACCCAGTCAAAGTGAAATTTACTGCAATTCAAAATCATTTTTTCACCCATTTTCCACTTGAAAATTTGGCAAAAAAAGAGACAAAAAGGTCAAAAAAACATACTTTCCAACCATTTCATCTATTTTTCACATGATTTTAAGGGGAATAAAAAACAAAAAATGGGCAAAAAGGTCAAAAACCTAATTTTTTTTAACCTTTTTCCCCAATTTTTGGTGAAAAACAGGCAAACAGGGGCAAAAATACTTTTTTTTTTTTGTATTTTAGAACATTTCGCCCAAAGTCTGATTAGTTGAAATCACACTAAAATATGGCTTGTCCTAATTGTGTTGCCTTTTCTATCAGAAAAAGTATCCTTCTTCATTTTTGCAAGTTTTAACACACCCCTACAATTATCTTCCATGCCTTCTACCACCTGATCACAATTCAAGATATAAAGCTTCAGTTTCTGCAAATACAAGTTATAGTCCTGAATATTTACTGTCTAATTATGTGAATCAACCAACCACGTTATGACAAATTCAGTCACATTGTTTATCGGGACTTTCTCCATGGCAAAGTATAACTTTCTGGTTACTGCAGAATAGTTGGATTCTAAAAACTGGGTTTTGGAGGCACTGGCAAAGGGGCAGGTGATACAACCCATTTTAGTTATTGATTATATAGTATATTGATTATTATTGAGGGAGGGGTTAGTTAAGCAGCAGAACCTGGTTTAAAGTCCAGCGTTGACTTCTTGTGACATTGGTCAAATGCAAGAAAAAGGCTATATTAAACTTGGGGTCATGCCTTATCTAAACATTAAATACTTGTGCAGCAGGCAAGCTATGAGTTCTGTATCACTGGACTGGCTGTTTAGTACTTTTACATGTCTGGCAACTTCATATATTTTGTATTGACCAGACCACCCAACCTATTTGTCTCTGGATGGCATTTATAATGTAAACAGGTACAGAAAACTTGTCTGACAAGCTCTGTACAACTTTTTTTTTTTTTTTTTTTTTTTTTTTTTTGCAAGAAGCAGCAATTTAAGGATTGGAATCGTTCTTTAGGGCTGTATTATGACAGATACCAACTAACACTGTCACTGATGGATTACTAAAGCTGCCCAATATTAATACAGATCTTTATAGGCACATTAGGTGATTCATTTATCTTCTTATAGAATGGTAAGAATCAAGTACAGAGGCTGATGAATTTAGAACTTCACACTTTTTTTTCTCTTTACACATTTTTAAATTTAACATTCCATTTTAAAGCTTTGGTTTGTTTATTTATATATAGAAATATTTGTTTGTTTTTTTTTTACACTTTTGTAATTTCAGACTTTTAGTTCTAAGATCCCAACATATGTTTTTCCCAGTCGAATAAAGATTTATTTATATTTATCTACACAATTTTATATATTCAAATTTCTCTATACCCATTTATCTAGCTCTTAATAAAATTCTAATTGGGAATTGCATTATTTATCTTTATCCTAGATAAACTACTTTATATATCATATACACAGAGATGCACCTGGCTCCTGTTTGCTGATATACTTTTTAATTGCTTTAAAATGCAGAAAATTATTTTCAAGCTTATTTTCTAAATTATGACAGTCTGACATTTTCTTTAATTACATGCTTTGATGTGTTTAATAGCATAAAATTGGCCTCCAAGTTGACAGCTATCCCTTTTTTTGAATCAATTGTTAGACTCTAGGGCACCAGTTTGGTCATCAAGATCAATATTAGAAAAATATAGCTTGCCAAGACCTTTCAGCCTCTCATTGATTCTAAAAGGGAACAGCCAGCGGAGTGAGTAATGATATCAAGGCTCTGATCCAACAGACTTGGACTTCTCATTGATTTCAGAATAGGTAGATGAAACTTTGATGAATAGCAGAAGAATAATACAAACATCTAAAACTAACAACTTCACACAGCCAAATTACTAAGAAAACTGTTTTATTTTCTTTAAAAAAAAAAAGTGGTCAGGTCATTTAAAATCAGCCGGATAAACATATCTGGCTTCTTAGTTCAAGGTGTGCCGTCAGTCTACTGTATAAGAAAGCACAGGCTTATGCTCTTACTTATCATTTAAAATGGATAACAGATCAGCTATTGTATAGATGAGCATGTAAGTTAAACAAATGAAAGAAGGTAAAACAACATGTTTAAATGTGGAAGTCCCAAAGTGTGCAAATTATTTTTTTCATCTTTATTGAGTGCTAAAAATCTATTTCAAGATGAACAACCCCATTAATCAAATTTGTGAAAGTGTGTACTGTAAATAATAGAAAACAAAATCATCAGCTATTACCAGTTAAATGCATCAATTTGCATTACGTACAATTTATAGTATCTTACTTACTTATCACATGCAGAGAGCATATTTTCCTACCCATAATTTCTGGGGTGGGGGGGGGGGTAATTCATCAAAATTTGATTTGTTCTGTATCTTCTGCAATGTGCAATATGCATTCAGTTTCACAACTTATAGCTACTGTGCAGCGCTGCTGCCTTGCAACACATCTCCATGGGTTTCCTTTGGGAACTCCAGTTTCTCCCCACAATACAAAAACATACATGTGTGACTGAAAAGGGAAACTAGATTGTAAGCTCCATGGGGTAGGAGTGAATGATGATTCTCTGCACAATGTTGTAGCGCTATATAAATGAAAAAATGCATAGTTACCCAATACTTTGTTTATATTCAGCTGCTACTGTGACAACTAAGGGTGAAATTTAATAAAATCAAAAATACAGATATCACGATATTAGTTAATTTTTACCGATATTGAATAATTATTACTGATATCATGATATCAAATTTTTTTTCACGATAACAAAAATTTGATCAAAACTTTTCAATCTGTTTAATTCTATGGAATATCATAATATCAACAATTTCGATGGAAACTTTCGATATCGTGATATCGAAAATTAGATTCTGATTTTTCGATCATTTTCAATTTTTTAAATCAAATCTATCAGTCAAAAATGGCCTTCTCGACTTTAATGAATTTCACCCTTGGGTATTTATTATGTGGTGAAGTGTCTCAATTTACAAAGGCATGATGCTGTCAATACGTAGATTTAACTTTTCCAAGTAATAGTATAAAAGTAGGGTACTTTTGGCAGAGTTCTAATTTAAACTCCAACAAAATGTGATGTCCAAATAACAACATGAACAAGGGATTGTCTGCCACTGAAAAGAAGGTAAAAAAAACAATGGATTAAATTTAAGTAATTATTCTACAGAATATCAGCAACCAAAACTCAACAAAATGGTGACATTGTCCTTTCTTACAACTATAAATGCATATATATAGCCAGTGTGCAAAAATGTAGAAAGTGACACTGACTACTTTAAACAAATCCATGTAAAGATAACACAAATGCCCTATTTTGGTTGAATATTTTGCAATATGCGGCCACTACTATTTGCCTAACTGAGCCTAAAAATTCTCAGAAATCACCAAATGAATACACAGTCTAGTGAATAAGTAGTTGAACTGATGCTGTGTGTCATGATTAACTTTGCCTGTTGAATTCATTCTTGGATGGATGATGATGTCACAGATGAAAAAAAGTGGAGCTCTTGTTCAAGTAGAGGTGAAAAATATACATACAACTGAATGCCATGTGGTATGGGAATGCGTTCAGTTTGACAAATTGCAAGCTGCAATGACATTTTTCGTCATATATTAAAGGTTACATTCATCTTAAATATAACTCCATATGTAAATAACATTAATCAAAGACAATCTTTAGGAACTCTTCAATCCTTTTTTAACTTAACTTTATTCTTCACTTCTTCAAGGTGACATTTAATATGTTTTCTGGTTGCTATATTTAGTAACCCTGGCAACCATGAAAGACAGACTTAAAGACATTGAAGCATGTCTTAATAGAAAAGAATGTGATTAATGATAACTGTTTATATTCATATTCAGTTCACTTACTTTAATGTTATTCTTTGAGATAGTGGCCATAAATGGCAGGTTGCCAGTATTTATTTAGATGTGGACTTCACCATATACTTCCATGATCTTAAAGAATAACTTCACCAGTACGAGCTTCTTGGGAAACAACTTCACTGACCATCTAAATTAACTATCACTCTTATTTCCATGATGAAGCCTCAGGTTGATCATTTACCTATGAATTACCCTAACTAAATGACCTAGGTACAGGTATGAGTTAACTCTGTGAATACACTATAAAAACTATGAAGATTAGGAATAGGTCTAAACTGAGAATTATAAGAATGACATATTCTCCTACATGTATGTATGTATGTATAATTTTATTTATAAAGGACCACAAATATACACAGAGCTGTGCAATTCAGAATAAAAATAAAATACAGACATGGGAAATTACATTAAACAATACAGTATAAGATCACAAGGATACATCACTTTAAGTGCTATGTTGAGATTGACACAAGAGGTTGGAGGTCCCTTCCCCATAGAGCTTACAGTCTAAATGGGAGGTAGACTTGCATTAAAATAGGCTGTCCTCGGGCATCCAGTTATTATTAAACATCTTACTGATATTTAACTGGCTTTTAGATTTTTGACTTGCCTCATCACAATTTAAAAAAATCTATAAAAGTCTAAAAAATGTTTAAAATAGACTGGATTGAGGAGAGGTGGGATTACAATACCTGTTAACATCACCTTTGATAGCCACAAGACACAGGTTCCCAAAATAGGAAACCTTTTGTAGTCCCTGAAGAAAAATA
Source organism: Pipa parva (assembly GCA_019650415.1). Lineage (NCBI taxonomy): Eukaryota > Metazoa > Chordata > Amphibia > Anura > Pipidae > Pipa > Pipa parva. The sequence continues at coordinate 11,329 of WMED01002176.1, forward strand.
ACGTACAGGTAATCTCCAAATAAATCCTTTTTAGACAACCCCCTTCATAATTTTTTTTATTTGCAATCAAGCTCACGTATTTGTCTTGCTCAGTGATTCAATGATTACTTCTGATGTTTACGCTTACATTATTCAAATTTGTTTGTACTCAGAAGAAATCACATACAATGACAACTGCAGTTCAAAATAAAAAAAGAACTGTTTTGATTCCTTGATGACTGATTTGTGAACAGAACCACTGATCTAGTGACTAGTTCTCAAAGTTATAATGAAGCAGTCACCAACACTGTGTGAATTCTTGTAATGTCTACTGTATGTCATTACCACAAGTGGTCCTCTCAAAAACAAGATGAAATTATAAAAATGACAGCAACTGACTGGTTTAGGGGAGTTTAGTGTCATGCACGCTCCGCAGTATATATGTCAGTATTTCTAAATACCTTCATATATAGGACCTTAAGATTAAAGGACCATTCATTCTAAGAGACACATTAAATAAAAGAACTACATGGAACATTCAGAGACATATTTGTAAACATCTTCTAGACTTTGTATAGATTGTTTAAATTGTAATGAGGCAAGTCAAACATCTAAAAACCCACTTAATAATCAGTAAGATGCTTAATGCTAATTGGATGCCCGAGGACAGCTTATTTGACTGTAAAGTTTACATCAAGATGTTTACAAACATATTTACTAGAGATCAAGATGAATCAAAAAACATTTCTGATTTTTGGATCATTTTTCTTTCTTTAGCACATTTGACTATTTCACCTGCATATCAATTTTTTTTTTCTGTTCATTTTGCCAAAAAAATTTAATGCAGCCATAGCATTGGTTTGTCTACTCCCCCATCTCATTTTTACCCCTGATAAAAATTGTTTAAGCCCCTTTAATCATTAACTCATGCTTTGTCTAATAACCTCACCCAGTTTGTAATTCCCCTCTCAATCATACTTATGCACATTTCCCTGCCTTCTAATCTATCTCAACATTTCTTTAATCTCAATCACTCTATACTGCCCACTCAGTTCTTTCTCCCCCCAACAGTCTACTTTCTACTTTCATTTTACCTTCCTTTACAAATGACTATTTTATCACTCAGATGGTTTTCAACTCTGCTTCCATTCCTTCATCTCTGTAATTGTTTCAGTACTATTGTATGTCCTTAGTACTGTAAGGGTGAAATTGACTAAACTTGAAAAGGCAAATTTCGCCTTTGTTAATTTATTGCCTGTAAATCTTGCTGTTTGACTGGTAAACAGCGATCGATATTTTTCAATCTATTTTTACAAATCAAAACTTTTTGATCAAATTTTTTGATTGGATTTTTTGATGGAAAAGTCTCCAAAGTACTAATGTAAAGTATGGCTACTTTTCCATAGAAAAATCCAATCAAAAAATTTTGATCGGTAAAAATCTATCAAAAAATATCGATTGATCGATATTTACTGATTGAACAGTGAGATTTACAGGGAATAAACTAAAAAAGGCAAAGTTGTCCTTTTTATTAAACTCGGAAAGATCACTTTCGGACTTTCCAAGTTTACCGAGCAAGATCTCGCATTGTTCTCACAAGATTTTTTCAATTTCAATTTTTTGAGAAAAATGTAGCCATACTTCTAATGGAAAGTATGGCTACCTTTCCATTATAAATGTAGAAAAATTGAGATAGAAGAACTCGATCTTGAAAAATCAAAAAAATCTCACAAGAACAATGCGAAATCTTGCTCGGTAAACTCAGAAACTGAGAGCGGTCTTTCCTATTTTAATAAATTTCACCACTTGTGTTCAGTAGTGTGTTTGTATGTTTATGGATGCATGCTATGTGTGTTTATTGTTAGAACATTATTCTATAGAATATTATTAAGATAACGGTATTAATTTACACTAGTCACATCACAATAGTGCTGTCTACAAAACATTTTAAAATATTAAGATCTAAACCATTGAACTAAATGGAAAAACAACTCCTTTAAGTGCTTATGTGTGTATAGAGTAGGAGAGAGCGAATATATTTATTTTCTGTTTTCTCTTCTGGATTCAGTAGATGATCTAGACATTTAGTAGCCTTGTTAATGTGCAACAGACATGCTGAGTTCAAAGTGGGAGATACCTGGGAGAAATGTCAGAATGCTGATACCAATATCCTACTTAAAGTTTTATAATTGCACTGAAGGGTTTCCATAGCATTGATCTGTTCTGCAATCACAGCCTGATTCAGATCTTCTGTATATTTGCATTCTCTCTTCTCACCTGCACTTGCAGCAACATGAATAAATCATCAGAACAGATGGTTGAAGATTATCAATAAAAGGCGTTGTTAGCCTCAGTGTGAAACCACAATGCTCAGTCGACATGCTTTGCAAAGCCACCTGCTCATTTATTACATTGAAAATAACTTTTCCACAGTATATAGGAACATTTTGGCATAACATGACACAATGAATTATATCCAGATATTTTAGAGGATTCTCTATGGTATGATTGCATATATTATATTGATTGGCTTAATGCCGAGACTGTAACCTATCAACAGTTGTATGATTGCATGTTTCAGAAATTGATTGTACCTAAACAAATCTGTTAATCCACATAAATATAGAATACACTAAGAGGAAATTAATGCAATCAACCATGCATACAAACACACATACACATTCATGCACTGAATATCTTTTAGTTAGAAGGCCAAACACATTATTCTCTAAGCCAAAATAACATTTAAAAACAAATGACAGTTTGAAGACTAGGTTTATATAGTCAATATTTGTTTGTGAAGCTAGCGTGGGTTTGGAAAGGACATCTGCCTCTTGGTAAATAGCAAACATTTTGTTATGTAAATAGCTTCGTATGGAGACATTTGGATTTGCCACATAATAAACTGGTGGGAATGGTCTGCACTCATTTGAGTTTTATGAATATTATAAACTCTTTTTCTGCCTTAAGTATCTGTTACTGTTGGTGGTTAACTGAAAGTTTTAATTCCAAAAGACATGAGTATGCATTTGGTCTTTGAGCTTCTGGAGTATATAACATAGAGCTTTTAGCAAAAAAAAACATGAAGTATTTGTAGAAGCATATTTGGTAAAAGTAAATACAAGTGCTGTTACAAATGAAAAAAGGTTAACAATGTCATAAAGTATTCTAACATACTCATGCTGAATGAATCATTCAGTCACCACATAATAAATGGGAACATCAATATCCATGAGCATTTCACTTCAGTTTAGAAATGATTTACAACAAGATGAACAGGATCATTCTATGGGCGAAATTTATTAAAGTCTCTTACTGCGCAAGTTTTTCAATCTCGATTTTTTGATGGAGAAGTATCCATACTTTACATTAGTAGTATGACATCCTTTTTATCGAAAAATCAAGATCGAAAAACTTGTGCAGCAATCTCGTGAAAACAATGTGAGATCTTGCGCAATAAACTCGGAAAGACCGAGCGGTGTCTTTCCTGCTTTAATAGTCTTCACCCCAAATGTCTGTACATTCATGGAAATTACCTTACCAAACATCAGATAGCCTAGAGAAGCCTTACTCATCATCATGCATAATAAGCATCAAGTATATCTCTTGTAGTCTTAGTCTAACTATAAGAAGTGTGTGGGAAAGTGCTCAACACCAGGCAATAGTGCCTTATCAAAATGTAACAGCAAAAAATTTAAAAAATTTTCCTCATTAGCACAGATACATGTGTACAGGTGAAAAGAAAAAAAGAAACATATGTACCCAAAAAGTCGTAGATTGTGCAATATCCAAAATAAACCCCATGTGGGTAGAGAGGAGGCTCACTGGATGAAGAAGAATTGCAAATATATAGAAACCACTCTGTGTCTGTGATGACCAAATGATCTTGAAACTAATGTTGATCACACGTGATCCAGCACCACAAATATTTCTTCAAAGCATATATCAAGAAGAAAACACATATATGGTGCAGAAAGTTTTTAATAATAACCAACAGCAAACAAAATTATATTCACACACATAAGGATTTAAAGTGCATGTTCACAAATAGTATATATAATTCTCTAGAATGGAGGGGTAGATGCTGGGGGGTTTAATACTGACCCCTCAACCTTATAATATTTTTGAAAAATGTGGTAGGGAAAAGTGAATGGGGTCCTACGGACCCCCTTGTGTGGACCATGCGGACCATGTGGACAAACCCCCTGGTACAGAGTGTGGGTTTGGGGTAATATGGAGAGGTGCATTTATTTGGAAATTTACCCCTACTGCCTTGGACAATAGGGTATGGGCTATACAATTAAGAATGAATGCAGTAAAGTGCACTGCTTTCCCTGGTTTTCATTGTAAATTGGGTGATCTGCGGGACAGCAGGAAGCTATTACAAAGTCGCTTACAATTTGATCCTCCTAAATACAATCTTGGAGGAATCCAACTAGAGGAGCCATGATGTAGACTTCCTGCTTACTTGGATTAACAGCTGTTTGCTTTTTTTTAAAAAAAAAAAACATGATATGTATAATATATTATCTAATATATCCTTGATACAGTATATCTTAATATATTCCTAATATGTTAGGATACTTGACTTTCCGCCTGTAATTTTCTAGTTTT
>WMED01002177.1:0-24968 GCA_019650415.1 Pipa parva
TAAGTGGTGGAATTTGCACTATTGGTGACTGACTAAATACTTTTTTCCCCACTGTATCTACAAGTTACCTCATTTCCAGCATCCCTTACTTCATGTCTTGTTCATGAATCTCCAATAGTCCAAGTCCCCTAGTCCACCTGCTTTGAAAAATCTCTTTATGGCAAGTTAATCTCTTATGATCTGTCATTGTTTCTTGTGGTTTGCAAATCTTAGCCACATGTTTGTCATAGATTTGTATTGTCTATTCACAAATATTCCTAGTTCATGGCTAGATTACATTGCCCATTTGTAAATGTTTACAATTTGGGTTGGATTTTCCACCATGTGGCCAATAGTACCTCATTGAAATTGTCCCACCTTGCACAAGTTGGCCTAAATGGTCTTATACTGCTGAATTTCTGTTGGTTTGTAAGTGAATCCAGTTTTAAGACTTTATCAGGGCAGGTCTATACCCAACTATTCCAATTCCTTCACTTTGCCTATTATTAACAACAGTTCTTGTCTTTCATGTTAGTACCAGGCTAGTTATCCTCCTAACCATGCCTGTTTCTAGCATATTTTCATTCCAGACCAGTCTGCCCTATCACTCTCCTATCACTCCTACCCTCAGTTTCTGGATATACAAAAAACACTTTAGTATTGAGCTCCTTAAACCAGTGTCGGAAAGTTACAAAAGACATCTTTATAACATCAACATTTGATCAAATTTTGTATTGTATGCACAAAAATGAATTGTATGCTTTTGTTGATAACCCTTTCTTCTTTAAATCCAGTGGTGATTCTTAAGGGGGAGGTACTTATTGATCTGCCTTTTATGGTTCAGCACTTCCCCTATTCTGATTAAGTTGCCAATGTCTTCTTCTCTTGACAGATGTCGCCACCCTCTTCACTTCATGTTCCTGTGAATTTGCAGGAACAAATTACCATTATATCCATGATACTTACATCATTCCTAACAAGGTACAAGATCTAACTGAACATTCCTGTTATTGAGCATGGAAGGAGGTGAAAATGATTTCTTCTAAAAAAAAAAAAAAGAATGATGTGGCAAATTTGCAGTTTCCTACCTATTTTACCTTGTCCCTCATTGATTTGTTACTGTACTTATTTAACATGACTTTACTCCCTCATGGAAACAAATCTTGCTGCCAGTCTAGTAACAAATATGAGTCACTGAATGGAATGTATGCTAACTTCTCCAACACAATGCTTCATATTTTGCCAGACTGACAGCAATAATGATTTGGTTCTGTGGAAGGAAGTGAATTGTCAAGTCGGAGAAATCCAGAAAGAAATAAAGCATAGGATGTAAAAAAATATAAAATGACATAACAAAGAATATTATTTAAGAATTGTATCTCTCACTTTTTGTATGCACTAACAGCTTCTTCATAGCTTGTAATTTTTACCTCTTAGCCTCTCTCTGTCTTTTTTGCCTTCTTTAATATGATCACCCATAAGCAAACATTTCTGACTGAAATTGATGAAACAATCGAAGTGCTTTTATTTTCCAAAAAGAAAGAAACATAAAAAAAGAAAATCTGACAAAGCTTTGCAATGGTGGCTCATACATTTCTTGTTGTAATTCCTTGCATGCAGTTTCTGTGTTTTTCAGCTGATCATTATTTTAAAGGTTGAACAGACATAAGTCAAAAAGTGCTTTTAGACATGCTTTGAATTCTGGACATATGTTAATCTTGGCACTTGAGGTGTGAATGCACAAATTCTATTTATTGCAACCTTATTAAACATTGCAGAGGGGAAATGGTGCTTTTAATCCAGGTGTAGGTACATGTTACACCATATCTCTACCATCAGTCTGGAAGCAGGCTTCAGATACACATTGGATGGATTTCATTAGAGCGAACAGAGTAAGCATTGTTTATCCTTTCCAGATCATCGAATCATGCTAATTTGTCTCTATTAGAATAACGCTCTGCAAAAGTCAGAAACAACCTCAGCTATAAAGATTTCATGGTCTGATAAGGAAAGAGACAAAAGTGAAAATGTTCGGTTTAATGTAACTTCATTCCCTCTGGACAATGCCATCAAACTAGTCATTTCTGTAACTCAACCTTGCATGGGGCTGATAAGACTCTAAGTGGAAGTAGATCAAGTTCTAACCAAGTGTGATGGTCTAACATGCCCCATGTATAACACAATTATCTACTGACACCAGGTGTTGTCTTGATTTTACTGAGTTAAGGTTCTTATGTTTCATGTAATAGCATTTCTTAACTACTCCCAGATCTCAATTAGACCAGCATTCCCTTCTACCTTAAGCCAAATGCATAGTGACATCTTACTTAAATATTATTCCAGGAAAATGCTCACCATCAACGGTTAATGGCCAGAGGTAGATTGTGGAATGTAGTATGTAAATTAAGGCACAGATTCTGTTCACCAGTGACTTTTAACCTTTCAAATGCCTGAAGAAATACTGCTATTCTTTTCTTGAATCCACTAACATATTTTTGATATATATGCAGTCTTCAGCTTTTTAACTGGTCCTTGACAGTAACACCCTTTCAGTTGCTGAAGAATACTGGGAGTTTAAGATGAAGCACAAGGTGCAGGACTACAGATTCGATACTCTTGGTTTGATACTTTTTTATGTCAATAATGTTTAGAAGAATACACTAATGCAGTGATGCCCAACCTATGGCCCGCGACCCAAATTCTGAAATCCGAAATGTTGTGTATAAGTATGAGTTCACTAGCTAAAGACAGTCATGTCTTTATAATGAGAATATTGTTGTGACTTTACTATGGAAAATTGTCGCAGCTGTTACTTTAAAATTTGTCGTGGTTGTGTTTTTAAAAGTTGCGACTTTGAGGCGGCCCATTGCATGTTGCAATTTTACATGGCACCCAGGCCAAAAAAGGTTGTGCATCACTGCAATAATCCATCTTAAACAATTCAGATGGGTGCAAAGCGGAAATAAGTTAACCCAAAAATTGCAACAGATTTTCAAAATCCAGAAACAAAGATCTCACTTCCTTTGTTTACTAAACAGTGGAGGAATTTAGTCCCTCATTGCTTAACTTTGTTATGATCTAAGTCCACTTCCTGTTTCCATATGAAGTAAGGTCATTTACATTTTTTTGTCATGGCAGGTGAAACTTGTCTTCCTAAGGGCTTTAGATGGACCAAGATTTCACTAGATGCATTACAAATAACATAAAAAAAGCATATATATTACACAGTAAGATCTGGGATTTCGATTGTAAGCTCTATGGGACAGGAACCTCCAACCTCTTGTGTCAACTGCAACCTAGCACTTAAAGTGCTGTATCCTTGTGATATTATACTTGTATTGTTTAATGCACTTTTCCCATGTCTCTATTGTATTTGTATTGCTGAATTATACAGCGCTAAGTAAATTTGTGGTGCTTTATAAATACAATTATACATACAAACATACATTTATCTAGTCATCCTAACACAGTGCAGATTCTCTAAATATCCACATGACATTATAGGTAGATTAGGCAGAAGTAACAGTAAATCAACAAACAACAAACATAACAAACAATAACAAATCTCTTTTTCAGCTGCACCAATACCCATAAATCTTCAACCGTTGATGCATCACAAGAACCCATTTAGGGGTCTTATTACTTTCATATAGTTTCAAAACTATGAAACCAAACAAAAGTTTTACAGAAGTATGTGCTTTTATAGAAGGGGTTTTAAAGAAAGCCTGCTATGTTGTATGCTCTTATTCTTTGAATGCTCAAGGACTGGGCTTACATGAATTTGGCAGTATTGTGGGTTATTAAGCAATCCTCCTGTGATATTGATTGTTTATTCTTATATTTAAAGACTGATGCCTTTTGTACAGTACTTGCGTGATCAAATCTAATAAAACTAATGGTCCCTATAAACTGGATGCTTTGCATTTTACAAACAAAAAAAAGGTGGTAAAAATTGGTTTGTTGAATTACACCATTCATTCATACCAGAACGGAAAAGAAACACACCAATTTGCTTCTCTGCCCTCTCTACGCCATCATATCTTATTGATTATTCTTCAGGGTTTTGTAATTGTCTTAATACAAGTGCTTCATACATTCGGCTTCTTTGAAGTTGAGTGAAGTAGCGGTACACAGGTAATATACTAGCGTGGAAATCAAAGGCATTGAAATCTCTGCTTCTTCTTCAGTAAACACTGAAGTCTGCACACGTATAATTATTATTACCGTCTATTACTTGGACACATTGAAAGCTAGAGGGGAAAGAAAAGACTCTGATCACTGGAAGCATTGAATTTAAAGTCGCACACTGCAATGAACTGTGTAGTGCAAGGAAAGTATATACTATGGTCAGAAACAGGCAAGCTGGATGATAATCATTTTGTATACAAATAGAAATTAATTAAGGAGAATCGTTCCCTGCTGAAAGACAATCTTTTTTTTTCCTTTCTTTTTTTTTTTTTAAAGGCAATGCTTGTTATTCTTATCTTTTACCCAGTGGCTTTTGTAATGAGGTGGAAATATTTATCTCTATAATAGAGATCTATTTTGATTTATATATGCCAAATACATTATGCAGTGCTAGTTTGTGTAAGTTGTTAATATTTAAGAACTATAATGTTCCACAGTTTGCAAGGATCCCTGGGAATTATAATTGCAGGGACTGATGGGGAATTGATTGCTGCTCCCAGAGAGAATTCTGGTTTGAGGACTGATTTGCTCTCCATGAGGTTATGTAGGGAAGAGGCAGTATAAATTCCAGTATAGAACATAAATGTATGTAGGTATTTGTTCATATATATAGCACTGATATATTACGCAGCACTTTGCAGAAATTCATCATTCACTTCAGTCCCTGTCCCGTGGAGCGCACAATCTAGTTTCCCTATTTAGTCACACACACATAGACAGACACAGATGTACATTTTTGGATTGTGGGTGGAAACCAGAGTGCCCGGAGGAAACCCACACAAGTGTGGGGAAAACTTACAAACTCCATGCAGATGAAGACCAAGGTGGAACTGAACCCAGAAACCAGAGCTGCAAGGCAACAGTGCTAACCACTGAGACACCACACTGCCCAAATAGGGCCTAGTATAAGCACGACTAGGTATGAAAACATCTTAGAAGGCTATTAATGATAGGTAGACATTTGACAAGTCTGAATGATATTCCAGAGCCCCATTGAAGAGTAGTCCTAAGCTAACCTCCAGAGCTGATGTAAAGAGCTGATTTGCTGTACATATTGCACTATGAATATCTTGTCGTATGACTGTCTAAATCAAAACTGCTCTTCTAAGGTCTAAGGTCTAAAACCAAAACACTGAGGTTGATGTACATCCACAATATAATTTCCCCAGGAGAGGGCCTATTAGCAAGCACATAAGGCTGGCCAATATGCAGTTTCAACATATTGTCATGGTACATTAAATTTTTACTACAATTGATATTTTCACCATTGAGCACATTTGCTAATTGTGTCCATTTTTGTCTTTTTTACAGAGAAAAAAAGTGTTATCATAAGGTCACTGTCTAAATGATTATGGATTCTAATTTACCAACTAGCTAAGATAATCCAGTGTTAAAGCAGAGAAACTAGTTGAAAATGTCCTCCCTACAGCAATAAGCCAGGCTGCTCACCCTCTATATGAGTGCCTCTTATCTCTGATATAACATTACGTGTTTTGTGTTGTTTCTGGTATGCAAGTTTACGATTGCTATTTACACCTGTCTACATGAGTGGTTGCTTTACTGATATTACATCCATAAATTGTATTGGGTTCTATGCTTGGAACTGGAGATTGGAATCTCTGGCATCTAGATTCTTTCTGTGTTGTGCTGCCATTGAAGTATAAAGCTGGAGCTGTCTAGATTCTACAAAGGGGGCTCTGGGTTGTAATTAGTACTTAAATTAGATTGGCTGATTTTAAGGATTATAATATTAGTACAGTTAAAACTGAGATGTAAATGTTAATTTAAGAAAGCCCTTTGGAAGACCATACGGTGCACAGGTGTGTAAACTTTGGCACCGTGCCTGAGAAATCTGGGTTACTTCATGTGTTTAAACCTTAATTGTGCCGTCTGATAATATTTCAACAGGTTTGCGCTCAAAGGCTAAGGCATTTCTATGGCACAAACCTGTCTCGCTTAGAAGCTGCACAGATGTTTCTGAGGAAAAAAAAAAAGAAAAAGAACATATCCCAGCACAGTGAGGAAAAGGAATACATTCCAGAGCTTTCCCTTTTATTAAAACCTAGTCCCCCATGTGTGTCTCATTTAGCAGAGCTCTGCAGGGAGCTCACATTGCATAGGAATGATCTGGTAAAGAGAGAAAAGCAACCACGTTTAGAAATTATGTCTACCTGTTCCGTTAAAGAGCTGCATTAGCAAAAACTGAGAGATGGAAGAACTCCATTTTAAAGCCCCATAGGCAAGTTCTGCAGTGCTTGTGTATTCTTTTTGTGTTGCTGTACTGTGATCTCCTTTTTCCCTCTTCCTACTAGGTCCAATCTTTAAAAAACAAGCTCATGATCTATTGTTCACACAACTTCTAACAGAGACAGTCTATCCCCAAACTAAGTTTTAAACTTTTCCCCACACGGTTACATAGTGAATTCTGCCCTGTGGCAAACTGCCTAGTGGAGTATTACCCTAGAACTAGAATTACTAACCATAACCTGAGCCCACCATTTACTTTTTTTATAGAGTGAAAGGTACAGCTAAAGCATTTACCTGGGACATTTAAACCCAAAGACATATGCAAGCTGCAATGTTATTATCAACACATTTATACACAGATTTCTTATTGCCCTTGTTTCTATGAATAAATGCATCAGTATACCAGAGGTGATTTAGATCTGTTTTAGAAAAATGATATAGTAACTTTTGCTAACGTTCTTGAATACTTTTAATAACAAACATCTGCTGATTAGTAATTCATTCAGATGCATGCTGTAGTTCACTTTGGTTTGTAAGCTGCAATGCAACATACTTCTGAACGGATACCGTAATCAGTGCTGCAGCAATTGGTTTTCCTTTGGTTTTGGACTACATGGGATTATCCAGAAACTACAGGCTCACATAGTAAAAACGTAAACCCAAGAAATACGCTTTCTTTTCAATTTCAAACCATTTTTTTTGTTTGAAATGATATGTGCAGCAAGTACCACATTTCATTATCAAACATGATCCACGAAAAAAAGTATTACATGTTCAGTTATAAAGGATGCCACTAATATTAAAAGATAATTAGCAAAGCTTGGTTGTATGTTGTGTAAACAATAGCCTACACTAAACATTTTCTGCTGTTTGAGGATTCAAACAAAACAGACAGTAATAAACAACAATGTATTGCCACATATACATGCTACAGTGATGTTTTCATAAAAATTACTTTTGAATGAAAAGATCACCAGGCAGAGCAAAACATATCTCTTTAATGGAAGAAAGAAGAAGTAAAGCCTATATTTTTTTCTTTTGTACACATTATTAAACTTATATCCTGAGTTTAGATTTTGAAGTCTGAGATTTTACTAAAACGGCATTGGCATTTAATGGTCCTAACACAGTATTAAGCATGTAAGCCTATTAAAGGAAACCGAAGAGATGTAGGAGGAAGCAATGATGCTGGTTTAATGTTTCAGCAGAAATAGCTTGAAGTTCTCATGAATTCACATGAATGATGGGATGCATGTTTCTCTAACTGTATGTAACTGCAATTATTGCGCACTAATCATAACATTGTTCTTTCTCATTATATATTGTATATACACACATGGTCCCAATTAAATTATATTCAGTGTTTGTGTAGGAGAGTTAATCCACTGTTCTCTAACAGAATGAACTTGATGCTTTTACAAGCCATTCAAACAGTGCTGTCTATATGAATTCTTCTCCTCTGATAGTAATTGAAGGCTAAGGGTAGTTGTTAAAGAAAAATAAAAAAACAGGACCATAAAATCCCCAAGTGTTGACAACAGTGCAAACATGTCAAAACAACATTTTTTTGAACATAGCATAGAGAGTTTATTATAGGAACAGTCTAAACCATTTACTTATTTAAAAATTTTTGGAAGTTAATAAAAACATAGGGGGTTATTCAGTATGGTGTGAATTCGACTGTTAAAGCCTGAAAGCCACAACCTGGGAGTCCTGAGCCACAAAGGCCATAACCCCTTGTGTGGCCTTATGTGCCAACCCCACTGTGGCAAGGAGAATCCACTACCCTCCTGTTTTCTGCATTTGTTCCTGTTTTCAGTATACCTCAGTGCCTTCAGAGGTGTAATGGGCTCTGGTTGCTCCAGTTCCATTATGGTATCCAGTTCCGTAGTACCCCATGTGATGTATTTCCCTGCACTTCACTACATCTTCATGATGGATACTGTAAAGTCACTTCTTCAACCCGAGAGACCTGTGACACATTCAGACAGCAATTTGACAATATGTCCCTTCCATGTGTATATATTCTTCAAAAACTTCTAGAACATGGTATATGATGGCTTGCTGTAGGTGTGTTTTTTGTTAAACATTATAAATCTGATGAGAGATTTGCTGTGCGGAAATCATCATGTATGGAAGCATTACTTAATAAAATACTTTTAATAAGTGTCAACAGGAATTATAGTTTGAAAAACAAATGAGTTCCTTGTCTGTTTTTTTCTTCCATTTGGAGAAATAAACCTTGGAATTATAGAAATTAAAAATGTACTCAGACAAACAACAGACAAATCATTGGATTATAGATCAGTTATGCATGTGCTGTGTATGTTGAAGAAGAGTGTGCAATAGTCACTAGCATTTTTTCTCATTGTACTTCCTATTCACATATGTGCAAATGAGTTGGACCAGCCCAGTAGGCCCAGATGTTTATGTACATAGGCAACCTGTTGTCTTCTGTGAGACTCAATTCCCACATTTAAACTATGCAGTCTGTTTATGGCAGCACAATAGCAAACAATGGGACACTTTGGTAAAGTTATCAGCTGACCTACTGAATAAGTCCCACTGTGGCTTATCAGTCATAAGTTCCCTCTATGTAAATGTATTTTGTGGCTACCTATAATATCCATAGACATATTTAAGCAATCTATCCAATGTACTGTTAAACTGATTTTATCTTGGATTTATGAATTCTTATTGAGCAGTTATATTTCTATGGTTGCATTGTGGGTCGGATATAATCATCCTCTTGTTTCAGTCATGGCCTGGCACTTATAGTGATGTATCTTCTTGATTATATGCTTGTGATTTACTAATCTACTTGTTTTTCTTAAGCACCTTTCCAATGTTTGTAATATAATTGTATTGTTGGATTGTACAGCGCTGTGAAACCAAGTGGAGTTATATAATTACTAATATACATACATGCATACATAATTAGGCCTGCCTGGCACATTTATATACCCACAAATGGCCTTTTTTTTAGTTGGGTTTCCTTCTGAGTTTAATTAAATTGGTTTTCTAATGATCCATAAATAATATTGTAACCAAGCATTTGCTTATTTGAAGTCAGAATGAAGTATGGCATCAAGGCATTGTGGATTATCTTAGCTCTCTTGCAATTTTCTGTACTTATTTAGTCAATATTTCTTAAAGCAATCACTGATTCTGAATTTTAAAAACAGAAAGAAATGTTGTAGTGATTTCCTTTAAAAATCTGCCCCAGAGCATGCAAGTCCCCTGATAGAGTATAATTGGAGTAGTAAAAGAGGAAGCTGAAAGTTTAGGGAGTCCTCATTGGCCAGGGAAGCAGCAGTCCACACCTCCATCTGTGATGTACACGACTCATGTTTATTTATTAAAAAGTGAGAAATTAAATTGTAAATATCTTGAGCTTTTATTGTATGCATGTGTGTATGTTGTATGTTTTTTATTTAAAAAGCTCCACTAGGTTATGCAGAGCTGCACAATTCAACAATACAATTATAATACAGATAAGGGAAAGTGCTTAATATAGAATGAGTGAAGTAAATTATAAGCATAATCATGATACATCACTCTACGTGTCAGGCTGTGATTGAAACAAGAGCAGAGCTTACACTATAAATGGAGGGTTTTCAAAGCATTTTTTTTTCTTTTGTTACAGCACTGGTATCATAATATTATGTGTTTATCACTGGATAGGCTAATATGTGTATGAAGGTACAACATTGGGCAGGGTACCAGGAGTGATTGGTTGGCCAAGTTGTCACATGCAATTCAACATATACACAGGGTTTGCCATCATAGTTGACTGCCCACTGGAAAAGTTTGGGAAGTGTTAAAGCATTCCTAACTTTAAAGAGTCATTTGGTTGGCTAACCTAGTTTGAACAGTGTCCTGACGGTGTTCAGTAAATGGAAGAGAAGACAGAGTGGATTTAACTGGTTAGTAGGTTCTAATCTCAGAAAAGAGTTGAAGCTGCACCAGTCAAACATTTTTTATATATTTTATTTTATTCAACTGCAAGAAGACAGGCATAAAGTACAAAATGGAATATGGCCATATGGAAATGGCAGTTTGTCCAAAACCAGGTAATAATTTGTTATGTTTTTTTTTTTTTATTTCAGAATGAATATGTAGTAGAGTAGTAATACTCATCTGGCAATGATAAAACAAATATTATGACAGACAAATCAAAGTTGATTTTGGATTATGGTCAAGGCTTTCTAATCTTTAAAACCAGGACATGCATCACAGGTATTATCAACATATGCTTTGCATCTTTAGCCGCTAAAGAGTTAAATAAACCACTTGCGCCAGCATACCCTTGATTGTCAAGTGATTTCCGAAGCCTGAATTGCTCTTGATGGGATAAATGTTGGCTGCTGACTCTTCCAATTTCACAACACTCTTTTGTGTCACTGAAACAGTCTTGTCCAAGATTGAGATATTTGCAAACTGTCATCTCTGATAAATATCCACCTTGAGTGACACCACAAGCCCCCTCTTTCTCTTTCTAAATTGTACCTAGCTGGTACTGAGCCGACAGATTTTCATTGCTCGTGAAAGGTGATTAGCAAACAGATGATTTCCTCCTTCTCTCATTTGGCTTCCTCCCCTTTCCTCAACCCCAATGATATGGCTAAGTGACAGGTTCAAAAGGCAACAGGCATACAGAAGAAGGAGGATCTGCCAGCTAAGTGAGGGAAGAGACTATGGAAGCATTCATTCATCTGCGACTACTTAGATCAGGGAATGAAGGAATGCTTAGCACTGCACCAGAACAGAAGCAGGGAGCATTATTCAGAAATGGTCAGACGAGCTAAAAGCCATTGTTTTTAAAATGAGTAAAACAGTAACAAGAAAAGTAGATCACAAACAAATCACCAAACTGATCAGTGGATATATTCCTAAAACATTCCAATTTTTTGCTTGCATAAAGTGGACTTTCCCATAATTTCACACACATCAGGTGGTAACAATTAAACTAAAAAAACATGCTTGGTGTAATCCAAAGCTAAACAAAAGATCTTGGCAAGCACATGTTTATGGACTGAAAGCATCTGTCTGTATATCAGTTTATTTTTAGGAATTCAGAAACTGCATCCTATTTTTGTGCATAACCGCTTTTCTGTATATGTGTGCCTCTCCAACTTAGTAACGTTAGTAAAAGTAATTCTGTCTGCAACTATGATGGAGAGAGAACAGAATGGAAAGGGTGAGAGTTTGAGGAAGAAAATGGGAGTGGGGCGAAGTGCGCACACAAAAACTCATTTCTACTGATTCCTTTCTTGCTTGTGCATTAACATTGCTTCCCACATGCTTTTTAAATAAAGTCTTCCTGTTGACACCAGAAAAATGGAGGACACCCATATTTTAATAAAGATGTCAACACTTTCATCACAGTGACCAATGGTGGAACTATTTCATTCTTTGGCACAGCAGCAGTATTTCATAGAGCATGCCCTATATGCTCCACATTTGTAGATGCCTTTGACTTTATTCTTATTAATCCTTTCAGTTTGGCAAAGTTTTCTCCTGGTGCCAGGTCTTTATGATTTCTGATCAAGTATGAACTAAAGAAAAGTGGCTACCAGCTCCACAATGCTGCTACTTCATAGAATCACACATAGGGTCCCCAACAGACATAAACAACAACAAACAGACAAACAACATTGATATTATCATAGGAAAATATTACTCTAATACACATATTTTTGCATTGTAACTTTGATTGTATTATAAACCTTTATCTTAATGGGAGTTTAGTGTTTCTTTAAAAGAATCCCTAGTGCCCAGTTACTGTATGATTGCTTCCGACTATACCCTATCTGTTAGAAGTGAAGTGGTCCTGATGGATATTGCTAGCTGGATGGACAGATTTTAAGAAAGCATTAAAAACCCATTTAAAAAAAGTGTTACAGTT
Organism: Pipa parva; assembly: GCA_019650415.1. Classification (NCBI taxonomy): domain Eukaryota; kingdom Metazoa; phylum Chordata; class Amphibia; order Anura; family Pipidae; genus Pipa; species Pipa parva. Next base: position 12,323 of record WMED01002177.1, read on the forward strand.
AATTAGTGTGGTTGCTAGAAAACTAGACATTATTAAAGTATTTTGTAAATAGTATCAATATCACAGTTTCATGGCTTCTATACCTTCATGTCAATATGGCTGAAAAACAGCATCACGTGAGAAACTGTGCCTAGTCCCATTGTTCACTGAGGAAATTTATATATACATATCAGATATACATATGAAGTTTCCCAGAAAGCCCAATCTGGTTGGCATGGCAACACAGACTTCTGCACAGCTTAGCACAATGCATTTTTCAAACGAACTATTTAATGTGAATGTATGTGGCCATGTACAGTATGTTATACCTATATTGTACATATCACATGAAGATAATAGGCTACTGCACAAAAGGTTAGCCTGCTCGATTATTTCTTTCATGACATGAATCAAATAATAAAGAGGAAAAGCAATAACAATCAGCTTTTACATTATTTTACACAATGTTCCTTCCATTTTCAGTCACAGCGGTGTCCTTTGTGTATATAAAATGCCACCGCTCCTTTGGAAATATGCTTTCTCGACAACTTTATTTCAGACCTGGCTTTGTCACAAAGTTAGTTCAAGCCAAATGTTTCTGGCTGAGAGGTGGTTATGGCCTTCTACATGAAATCCCATTTATTTAATCAGTTTAAAAATGTTACTCAGCCCCCCTGCACTACACATGCAGCACCAATTTGTGTTGTCCTTTGAATCTACGTGAGGCAGACATTTTGATTGATAGGCTTTCCTGGGATGGAGGGCTATGATTGATGTATTTATGCAAAGAGCGTAATGAATTCTAAAAACAGGTGAATCCGGAGCCTGCTGATAGCTAAAGCTTCTAATCATGTGAGAGTGATGAGAAAAACACCAGTGAGAATGTAGAGCTCTCAAATGTGCCTGATGGAACTTAATTTCTTCTTTGGCAATCCAATAAAATTCATGGACCTTTCTTCCAACATTTAAGGTTCTCTATATTTTGTATGTAAGGGTGAATTAATATAAAATAAATGCCCTTACTGTCAAAGTAGTATTATGATCCTGAAAACCTTTTCCAGAAATTATTATAGATAGTATATTTTTTTTCGTTGTTTGGTTACATGAGAAATCTTAACAGATTATGCTTTGTAACTCCAAAAAACAATACTGTACCTGGATGTCAAAAGGTAATTACATCCTGCCATGTATAAGTTATATTACTCTTTAATTAACACAGAGTGCAAGCTGCCATTACACAGCTGCAGGGAGTATGAAGTCAACACAAAATACACAGTTTCTTATGCTGGGATCATATGCTTTACTTTTATATCCGCTTTTGTGACCTACCAACTGTTCATTGCTTCTTAGTTAGGGTGACTTCTTTCCTTCAATTAAATACTGCTATAAATCTGGCCACTTGGCTAAACCACTTAAGAAGCATAGAACCAGGGTAAACTACAGATCAATGCAATTTTCTTTCTCAGAGTAGGCAATGAAGCTAGTTAGCTGGCATACTACAATTGGGGGCATATGACTTGGGAGAGAATTCATAGAATTACTTTGCCCAACGTAAACATTTTTAATTTTATAATTGAAAACAATTGCATCTTCTCTTCTGATCCATAAGGAAGTCTGGGATGGGTCCTTGTTGGCTCGATACAAAGGTCCATGTGCAATATTGATCTGAAGCCTCTGGTGCCAACCAGAAATCCCAAGTTCTCACCACCTATTCACAAAAGTTGGAATTTTATGATCAGACACAAAAGAATTAAGGTAATAGATTGTAAATCAATTCAACAGAACATTTCTTAGCAGACCCTTCAGATTCCCATCATAATTTATTGGAATCAGCTCCACTCTATGCATTTTACTTTTTTTCTATAAGTTGCAGGAGATCTGTTGTAGGCTGTTGCTTGTTACACATACATGGAAGAAGTAACTCATCTATGCAATGACCTTTCCTCATGTTGCAGGCATCAGATGAATGTAACATCTCACATTTTGACACTGGCAGCAATTGGAGCAGTCATTAGACATTAGCAGATCAATCCCAGCATTATGTGTAATTGGAGACAGATGGGGACAGACCTAAGCCACAAATATTACTAAACCAAAAAAAAAAAGATGTTGAGTCCAGGCCAAAGTCCACCAATGGTATCTCTAGTACTCTGGTGTGCCTGTAAAACCCTGTCAATATGGCATATGCCTCCCCCAAAGAATGGGATCCTAGGGACCATTCCATTTAATTGAATATTTCCTCTCTATCTCAAAGGCAGTAGCAGAACTATAGTCCTTTGCATTCAATGAGAGTCAGTATGGTGCGGACTTTTTTGTCAACACAGCCTGGCCCTTATTCATGTACCTAGTTGCCTAGCCTATGATTGTATGGCCTTTTCATTGTTTAATAACAAGGAGATGACTACAAACCAAGTTTAAACCCTGTAGTTTCAGGATAATACAGTACTATCAATGGGAAGGCAGGAAGGGAGCTTTAAATTTGGAACTGTAAAACCTCAATTCTATTCCTGTCAGGTTCCCCCCGAGTATGGCTCCAGAAAAAGTTTGGGAGTTGGAGATATTTGTTTTTAGAGAAGAACTAATCCTTTATTTAACTGATAGATAAGAACACAAAAAAAGCACTGAGATCTGAATCACCAGTAAGAAGTTACAAGATTCTTCATTGCATTGTTCCTAACAGTACAAGGAATCAGATTTTCTGTTTTAGACATACTCCCTCCCTTTTTTATACACTCAAATACTGGTGTCTGATGCATAGGTCTTTATAGAGCTCTAATGTGTGAGTGCCTGATAGAGGGAGGGGTGTGTCTACAACAGCATAATGGATGCCTTGTACCGTTAGGGAAAATGCAGTGCTGGAGCTCATAACTTCCTAATGGTGAGTCAGATCTCAGTGCTTTAAATTTCAGGCGAAATTTATTAAAGTCAGAAAGACCGCTCTGGGTCTTTTTGATTTTACCGAGAGAAATCTTAGATTGATCTCGCAATATTTCTTCCGAGATCTCAAAATCGAGCTTCTTGATCCCGAGTTTTCAAACTTTTTGATAGAAAGGTAGCCATGCTACAAATTTTAAGTAGGGAGCCACCTTTCCATGGAAGAAAATTCAAAAACTCTAGATCAAAAAACAAGATCTCGAGATCTCAAAGGAAATATTGCGAGATCAATCCGAGATTTCTCTTGGTAAAGTTGGAAATACCTGCAATTCCACCTTTAATGTGTTATTATCTATCAGGCCTATCAGTTTAATAAAGGATTAATCCAAAGTTTGGTTCTTATTTAATAGGCAATCCAAGGAATTTAGTTAGCCACACTTGTTTTATGTATAATGTGTATAGTGTGTTGTCAACTCTTTTTATTCTTCATTAACATTGTTATCAATAATGGATTGCTGTGGAGAAAGCAGGTGTTCTCTGTCCCCACAAACACAATAGGGATAGAATAAATGGGTTAACTTCATTCCCTGCTTAATATAATTGCACATGCTCACCAGTCCAGCTAATCATGGGTAGAGCATTACATTGTTTAAATAGTGGTATAGATCAAGTAGGTTTTGCCTGGTTCTATTATAAAAAAAAGAAATTAGCACTGCAGAAATAATTGTTGATGGTTTTTATGAGCAAACCTTAATTTTATAGTTAGTAGTGTGTTAATAATGTTAAGTGATGGAACAGTGAAACTGAACTGGCAGAATGTAATTCCCACAGGGATGTCATAATAAGAATAATTTACAATGTAACAGCACTAAAATGTTTTATGTTATCTCGGCTTGACTGTCCTCATATCGCAGGTTTAAAATTACATGTGGCTCTCTACCAGACTCAAGTATTTAAGTAATTCAGTAAGGGTTTTTTTGGAATACAAGAATCTTATTACTTATGATTTAAGCTGTAGACTTGATCTTTTTCTTATACATTTTGCACTGTACTGCACCTTATCCCTGAAGATAAATAGGTGTACTAGGTTCTTTAATGACTGTACTGCATAGTATAGATTCCCATAAAACTACTTAAATAAAATTGAATATGGTCTTCTGGCTTGGGAACAATATGCAGGCACGGGGTTGTTAATAATGGGATTTTCTAATCCAGCTACTGTAGACACACGTTTATTTAACACTTAGGATGGTACAATTAAGCTTGCTGCCGCTTTTTGGAAATGTAACTTTCAGTTATTTCTCTAATAATTCAGGCTGGCATTTGGTTTTTTAAATGTTTTTGCTAATTCTACTTCATTTAATCATGGTACGGTATAACAAATTAGTTTTTCAATTGCTAGTTGGTTGGTAACATCCATAATATCTTTGAATGAGTGTAGTTCTTGGGAAGTTGCAAGGTGGACATAGTTTTATGTAATTTCTTAGCATTGTATGATGTAACATATTACACTCTGTGCCTTTAAGCTGGTTGAATTTGTCTACTGTATGTCCTTACTTTTTCATTTTTAGGCCTAGATGTAGCCCATATTGTTCAGACAATAGCTGAAGCTGCTAGGCCATGCCTGATGTTAGTTTATTAGGCAAAGGCTTTTGCACTCAGACAGGGAGGCTATGAAAAAAACATGGGATATTAGATTAGATTTATTTATTGTCACTGGACAGTACATAACATACATATCAGTGAAATTACAATTGCGTCAGTAGGAGAAGATAATATCAATGAGAGCAATAAATAGCAGTACAGTTTCCTAATAGTGATAAATAAATAAACAAGGCATATATACATAATACGTAATACATTCAATCAGTCAGTGCGTACTTAAATATTACATAGTGCAAAGAGAAAAATGTGCCAGTAAGTAAGTAGGTGATGATGAGTGATGGCATCGGCGGGGGAGGAAGGTAGAAGAAAGAGGAAAAAAAGAGCAGGGTGGCAGATGTTAAGGAGAACAGTGGTTAAGCCTGAATATGGAATCTGGAAAGAAACTCTTAGTCTACTAGTCCTAGATTTTAGACTTCTGTACCTTCTCCCAGAAGGTAGTAGGGAGTACTGTCCATGGTTTGGGTGGGATGGGTGGGTTGGCAATGATATTGTGTGTTCTAGACAGGCAGTGGCTTTGGTGAATGCCCTCAATGGGGGTTAGTTTGACGCCAATGATTTTTTTGCGCCATTTTTGCCACTCTTTGAAGTGCTTTCCTGTCAGAGGCACTGCAGTTACCGTACCAAGCAGTGATTCAGTAAGATAGTATGCTCTCAATTGATCATCTGTAGAAGTCTACTAGGATTTGTGTATAGACATGCTCTTTCCTGAGACACCTGAGGAGGTAAAGCCTTTGGTGGGCTTTTTTTTTTGGACTTCAAGGAGTGTAGAGCCCATGTCAGGTTGTTAGATATGTGAACTCCCAGGAATTTAAAACTGTTCACCCTTTCCACCCTTTTTATTGTAACATACTAAGTAAGACTGATAAAAGGCATTAAATCCTTCAGGATCAACCTTTGGAATTCCAGTTCAAACTGATTCACGGATAGAAGACCCAATTTTCATGCATGGTAGATGCAAAATCACTCTTGTAGGGGAATACATTCCTAATCCCTTTTGTTGGCAAACAGACTACTCTGTAGATCAGGGGTCAGCAATCTTTTGGGTTGAGAGAGTCATATACATGCGGCTCTCTCAGCCCTTTTGAATCCGGAGCCACTGACGTCATATGTGGCGTCACATAGGTGATGTCAGTGGCTCGGGATTGCCTAGCAACCCAGAAGCGTGGTGACATCAGTGGCTCTGGATTGGCTAGTAACCCGGTAGCCGGTGAAGTCAGCGGCTCCAGAATGGCTAGCAACCCAGAAGCGCTGAGAGAGCTTTGTCTCTACAGCACTTGCTGGTGATTAGCAGGCAGACTGTAATGAGTGATGCTTCCATGTGAGCACCGTTCGTTAGAGTCAAAGAGCCAGATGCGGCCTTCAAAAGAGTCAAGAGCCATAGGTTGCTGACCCCTGCTGTAGATCAAACACCACTCAATTTGTGTTGTTTGATCAGATTTTTCACTGAAACAGTAATCATACTTTACATTAGTAGTATGGCTAACTTTTCAGCAAAAAAATCTGATAAAAAAACTCAATTGGAAAGTTTCTATTGGTAAATATCGATAGAAAAATTAGATTGATATTTACTCCGAGAAATAGCTGAGATCTTGCAGGAATAAATTCAAAAAGACGAAATCGGATCTTTACGAGTTTATTAAATTTCGCCCAAATTTGATCTGTGCATCTTTTTATCATTATTCATGACTAATCTTTCATTAGAGTACATCATAACACACTACCACCAAGATGTTATCTAATACACATAAATATCAATAAGCTATGTTAATAACTTATGAATGGAAGCTAGGATATGTCTTGCAATTTGCAATAAAACACATGTAAAGGGAAACCAAAAAGAAAGTCTAATGAACTTTCAAAGGAGAGTTTTCAGCAACTATAGTTTCAGGGGGTAATTTAGCAAAGTGCGAACTTACCTTGCGATCCTTCGATTCACATCCCCAAAACTGTTACGCGCACGCTCCTCTCCTACACGTGGACATCACCGAATGCTTTAAAGGTACTTCGCCTCACCTCGCGACTCAAGTAGTTGCAAGGTGATGCGAAGTATCTTTAAAGCGTTCGGTGATGTCCGTGTGTAGGAGAGAAGCATGCGCGTAACAGTTTTGGCGATGTGAATCGAAGGATGGCAAGGTAAGTTCGCACTTTGCTGATTAGCCTCCCCTAGTTTTTCCTTAACATTGACACACTGGTTGATTAAAACACACTTAAAGAGCATGTTCATCTTAACATTATTTTGTGTGTTGTAGACACTGGTGTTTAAAAGCCATTTGCAACTTCAACTAATTTGCAACTAATCTTTATTTTCTTCTTTCTTGAGCATGTTTTTTGTTTTCCCCTTATTATATCTCTCTATGTTCTGTCTCATACTTTTTGGTAGCTGCTTGTCACTGATCTGTAGCAACCAGCTTAGCATTTATTAGGACGCTTCATTTTTAATTTATAAATATATCTCATTTCTTATCTTTCGGATGAGGCCATGTACTATCTCTTTAATTGTCAGTGGTCTGAAGTAAAATAAAATAAGACATGCTCTTTACTGCATTAAACAAATTCAATTTAAGGTAAATATCCTCTTTAAACTACCTTTTTTTTTCATGCAAGGCTATCAGTAAACTTTGGCCAAGGTCCAGTATAGTGCATGTTAGCAGTGGGTAAAAAAAGAAGGATCCTTTTGAATATCCAGTATTTTTATCAGCATGAGAAATGTTTATGTCTGTGATTATGGATTATGTGTGTATCTCTTGTCACAAGAAAATATGTGTGTGCATTTTTGCACATTGGTGCCTGTAATACAGTAGAAGAGGTGTAGCAAGATGGGACGTCGTTGTCAAAGTCCAAATTTTTGCTTCCCATGACAAGTTCAAAGCCTTTCCCTTAGGAACCTATCTTGAAGAGAATGAAGCCAGAACAGATATAAAGAAGAAGAAGTAGCTTCACACATGATTATCATCTGAGTTCCATCCTGTTTTTCCAGCCAGGAATGCGTTAAGTGAACAGCAACTATATTCGAAAGCAGCTAAATGCACCCTGGTTATCAGTGGCAGCAAATGAAAGATAATAGTACCACTAGAGAGTTAAGAATTGGCTTGTCTTTGAGCTGCCTAAGTGTTTCGTCTCTCCTTTATTATATTCACAGCGGTAATCCAATATGTCACAGTGTTAGTAATATAGTGCTGACTTCTGTCATCTGTATGTAATGCTTATCAACTCACTGCCAGCGATTCACCCTCTTGTCAGGGACAATTATTCCTCAAAGTGGTAAGGTTAAAACTGCAGCAAAATTATAGCTGAGAACAACATGTGAGATGCATATAATCATAGTCAGCAACTTGGTGACTGATTGACGTCAAACTTAAAGGAATGTTCTTATTGGTCAGGGACAGTCTACCTGTTGCTCATCAGCTGAGCTTAGCTTCAATACCCAGTATCCTCAGGCACCAACGTACCTGACTAATATTTCATATTATATATATATAATTAAAGCTCACAGTAACAGGTTTAGCCAAAGTTACTATGAACCCTAGCATGGCACGATATAGGTTAAATTAGTGACCCACTGTTAAGTAGTGACATTTTACACAGTATGATCCAGCAAAGAAAAAAAAAGAGAAAACTTGTTTAACTCAACATGAATTTCCTTAGCTATTCCACATTTTAAGATTATCACACTACAATCTCCTCTTGGCCTGTATTACCCATAAAGCTCACACATTGGGGTAGGTGGTGTTCAAAAAATAAATGGTGCCAGGTTTATTTGTGTAGGCCTCCGTGTTTTGTTTTTGATTTGATGTTTTGTCAAAGGCTTTATTTTTTTAATTAAATATACACACTTTTATGAATCTTGTGCCCCTTTGTTCTCATTGCACAGTGTTTATAGTCATTTGGATAAAAACACACATTTACAGAATGTAGGCCATTTGTCATTTTTTTCAGTTATTTCTGATTATCCAGTTGACAAAAAAAACAAAAACAATATACATGAAATAGCATCTTCCAGTCAGAAAAATGACAAATGGCTTAGCCTTGCAGAACTTACCACATAAGAACACAGGCAATTTGGATGCATTCAATAACTTCCTAAAGTAAAAACTCATGCAGGAGCCCCTGAAATCCCAAGTCACAGCTGTAGGCGGGGGTGTGCATGCAGTGTATATACCAGTGGGGTAGGAGGCAAGTCTTCATCTGATTCGAGGTCAATAAGGACTCTCTGCTATATTTAAAAACATAAGCAGTAGAATATTTTAGCCCATGATACTTTAACTTGCCTATAGAAAAAGTAGGTTTTTGGTCTAATGGCAGAGCTACGAAGCAACCAATCCTGGTGGAATAGTTCAAAAACAAAAGGCCGTGGCGCAGAGTGCTCTGTAATCTCGTGACTATCGTAAGAGTCTGAACTAGTTGCATATTTGCCACATCACAGACTTTGCTGAATGCACAAATATGAGGAAGTGGCGAATAAAAATTTAAATGACAATGCAACCTTTCATGAATAAGCCCCATAATGAGGAGTCTCTTCATTAAAGCTGATTTTAAATAAAATGAAATAGAATTACACATTTTTATTTAGGGAGAATTTACAAAAGTGTAAAATGTTTGAAATTGGCAAAGTATAGATTAGCATTTTTTTGACAATTTCTCCTTATTTTTAAACCTTACCTAATTTCAGTAGGGACCATTCTTATTTTTCTATGCGATCTTAGCTGAACTATATCAATACGTCCCAATAAGCTTCATAGAATCGAAAATGAGGTGATAATACACATAAATGAGCGTTTTTAAAAAAAATTTTTAAACCTAAATATCAGTGGAAAACAATCTAAAAAAACCGCAGACCTTTAACTCTTTTATAAATATTTCCCAAAATTTGTGCAATGCTTGAGGGATACTCTGCCCAAAATGTATTAACTCATCCTCTAGTCACTAAACAGCTGTTAGTCGATCTAAGCAGCTAATCACATTTAGCTCTTTAATGGGTGTATATACTGTATATATATATATATATATAACATGGGGAACAGTTTACAAGGGGTGACATCACTGTTTTGCTCTTTTCAATTTGTTTTTTATCATATTTATCATTTTCTTTTCTCCATGTTTCTTAAAAGAAAATCAAACAAGAAAAAAAATATTGCTAAAAAAAGTAAAATAAAATAAAAATGTTTTCCTGCCATCTTTTCATTTTCATAGTACAGATATCCCGTGGGAAATAACTGTAAAGTGCAGGTATGGAGTAATGAACTATTCATTGTGCAATATTTTGATTGGGATATGAACGGATGGGTTATGATGAAAAACAATGCCGAATATGACAGAATCGAGAAGTTGCAGCTAGATCCCGGCAGTAATAAATAATCTGCAATGAAAAATGGGAACCAGTGAGGAAAACTATTCAAAATCTTCCAAATATTATGGAAACTACTGGTTTGAAACACATTGATTAGCGTTTTTTCACTTGTGAAATATGCCCTTTAATTTTAATCTAATCATTGTATTAGATATTGTGCTGTATATTAAATAAATGACAAAATGGTGGACTGTAATACATAGCCTTATTCACTGCACTTGTTACTGGTGATTGTGTGTACTATTAAACCTTTTGGGCCTCAATGATTAAAGGGTGAATTCACCTCACTACAATTCAATTCGAATCGCCAAAATAGTCGCGGATTCACTTCTCTATATTGACTAAGCGGCAACTTGTCTCATCAGACATTCGAACAGTGGCGATCACTTTCGGATGAGTAGTTTGGCGTAGACAGTTGTATAGAAATAGAAAGCGGAGCCCTGCCATCAGCCTCCTTATACACCAGTCTGAAGTGGCGAAGTCAAATAGGTGAATTCGGAGCAGTTCACCCTGTTGCATTCGCTTGTTTGGCACACTCCTCTGCTTAGGCAATAGTAGAAGTACCTGTGCATGCGCACACGAAATGATGCGAAGAGCTCCATAAGTTCAAATCTATTGTAGACACCCGAATTGGTTGCGCATTTGCCACTTTACAGAGTTTGCTCAATAAGCGAACATGGGGAAGTGGCGAATAGTCATGAAATCATAGTTATATGTGACTATTCAGCCTTTAGTCAATGAGGCCCATTCTATTTGATTTATGGGGAAATTAATTGTTTTGATGGCAGTAAAGGGTTAACTAAAAACAATTGAGCCCAGAAGCAAGACCAAGGCCCCTTGCCTTCTCACCCAAACACCTACTATTACATTTATCACTATTTTCTTCATCCCATTTCATCTATGTAGTGATATCAATGATGATGTCTCTGCATGTGGAATTATTTACTGACCATGTAATATTTCTTCTTCTTTGTTGTAGGATACAATTCTTTGTGCCCAGTGGGGTGCCCCAAATCCCTGGACCCTGTCACAGCTGGTGCCACTCCCTCCACTATTATTATTAGAAACTTTTTACATCCATGCATTAATAACATTGTTGTATACCATGTACAGGGCTATATAAATTTTTATTTCCATGTCTTTGTCACATAGAAAAATCTCACAGATATATGTTGACAAGTTCTTTAATTTCATCTTTTTGATAAGGCCAAAAAGCAAAGCATTTTGAAAAAACATGATAAGGACGTCACATTGAGAATTAGAAAGAACAATTCAACTTTGATCATGAAATACAAATAAGTTGTACTTTTTCTTTCTATATTTTACGACACAGAATAATTCATTACAGTTGAACTCTGGTACTTTCTATCTGTATAAATATTTAACAACACACCTTAGATGTGTAGTTCTTTACAAACCATATAAAAGCTTGCAGAGAAGCAGAGCAGGGAATAATAGAAAGATTATTACAGGAAATTAGAGATGGGGGATGTATGTGGAATGCAGGACTGCAGTATAAAGGCAGAAGGTGAACAGGGCAGACATCAAGAAAAATGAACTATCCCAATGGGGTTTTAAGGCAGCCCTTCCATTTCCCAGATCTTGCAGATGTCTAGGTACCCAAGCTAACAAGCAATGCAATGTTATTATTTCAGAACCCCCCCCTTAATCTGCTGTTATTGTAATAGATCTTTTCTTTGCAAGTAACACAACAACTGGTACATATTTATGAGAGGGGGAGTGCAATTATTGTACTCGTACTCAAGTTGTTGCTAAATTATCTAGAACATTTTAAAAGAAGTACCTTTTCTATTACAAAGATATGCAGCATCTTCACCTATTTTAATATATATCCTCTTTCTTTCAGAAGCCCCTCCTCTTACAGTTATGTCCTTGATTCAGATTGAATCTCAAGAAACTTGAATGTAATGCTTGAGAATTCTGAAAAAACAATCAGAAGTGGCAGATGTGCAGTCCATGACCTGAGAGTCTCTGCTCTGGGTGCAGCTTCCACAAGATGTGAATTGGGTTACCACTATTTACGGAAGGTCCTTGAGGGGATCAAACAGCCATGTGTCATTCATATAGCCATGGAAAAAGACATCTTAATAAACAGGGTATTAAATTTAACTGATGTCCATTCTCTTAAAAGTAAAAATGGAGTTGCATGACCCATGTCATGTGCTTCCTTTTGTTATCTTCTAAAATGTAAACGAAGTATCAATTCTAAGAATAGTAATCATATTTATTGTAAATAAGTTAATATTATTTTAACATTACATTACATGCTAATATAACAAGGCTACTAGATTTTACCTTGAAAGTTTCATTCAAGTTTTATTTTATTGAGTGACAGATCCTTGACTTCATAAGGTGTCACTTGGATTATGCATGGAAATGCATATTCAGTGCACTTTAGCAGATAAAATAGCTTTTTATTTCACATGGCTCAATACTGCGAGTAATGTAAAGAGAAAAAAAACTTGATAGTAACTCTACAACAACATAGTTAACTGCCAGTCATAACCTGCATGCATCCTTCACTGACAAAATCATATTCATTCCTATATCCTCAAATTCAGAAGGCTATGGAGAAAGCATAGTTAAGGAATAGGCTGGTAGTAGGGAGGTCTGACTCTCCCATACAGGTGTGGAATTATTTAGCTTGAATCCAAGAGAATTAATCAGTCTCCATTGTCCTCCCTGTGTGACCTGCACTCATCATAGTGATCAATGACATCATCCTTAGGGAGTATTATAATGTAATATAACCTTAATACA